>JAABKJ010007545.1:24179007-24198544 GCA_011634705.1 Andricus grossulariae
AAATTTTAATACCCCCCCCCCCCTCTTGCTGTACGTAATTTATGGTTTCCCTAATACAGTTAGAATAATGTTTTTATTGTTCATTTATGGATAATTTTATTTACTTTTTTAAATGATTTATTTTTAACGAAAAGAACATGACTTTTCTACCATAAAATATGACTTTTTTTAAATTTGCAACCTAAAAAAATGAATTCTCAACAAAAAAGTGTAATAGTTGATATTTCAACCAAAAAAGATTAAATATCGTACACAAAAAAATGAATTTTTAAACTAAAAAGGCGAATTTTCAACAAATATTTTTCAGTCATGAAAGAAAGAAAAGTTTATTTATTGTTGACCCTTTAAGCCTAAAGACGAATTTTCTGCAAATAAATTAATTTTCAACAAAATTGTTAAATTTTTAAGCAAAAGAAATAAATTTTCAACAAAGTAGTTCCATTTTTACCCATGCAGTTGAATTTTGAATTAAAAAATATCAATTTTTAACAGAATAGTTAAACTTTCAACCAAAGAGATAAATTTTCAACTAAAAATATGAATTTTCAAAAAAAAAAAAAATTATTTCTTAAAAAAGTGGTTCAACCAAAATTTTTAAACAAAATAGTTGAATCCTCAAGCAAAGAAGATTATTTTTCAATCCAGCAGTTGCATTTTTATCTAAGAAAGGGGAAATTTCTACTAAAACAGAATTTTTTTCAAACAGAAAAGGCAAATTGAAAAACAGTTAGATTTTCATCAAAAAAAATTAGTTTGACTTCAATATCAAAATATAAGTTTTAAACAAGAAGTAAATTTTCTACGAAAATACTTGAATTCAACAAAGCAGTTGAATTTTCAACCAAAAAGGATGACTTTTTAAGAAAATTTTTTAGCATTTTTATTTAAGAAAGATGCACTTTCTACTAAAATAGATGAATTTTTTAACTAAAACACAAATTTAAACAAAATAGCTGAACATTCAACCCAAAAGACGAATTTTTCGCAAAACAGTTGAATTTTCAACCAAAGCAGATGATGATGACTTTTCAACACCAAATTATGAATTTTAAAGAAAAAGTACATTTTCTACGAAATAGTTGAATTTTCCACAAAACAGTTGAATTTTCATCTAAAAATTATGACTTTTTAACAAAATTGTTGAATTTTTCACCAAACAGTTGCATTTTTATCCAAGAAGGATGTAATTTTTACTAAAATAGATTAATTTTTTAATTAAAAAGAAAAATGTTCAAAAAAATAGTGGAATTTTCGTCCAAAAATGATTTCAAGCGTCTTTTCACATAAAAATATGTATTTTGAACAAAAAGTAAGTTTTTTAGAAAATATTTGACTTTTTAACATCTAGATAGGAATTTTAATCAAAAGGTAAATTTTTCACGACATATTTGACTTTTTAACACCAAAATATGAATTTTAATCAAAAAGTAAATTTTTTAAGAAACTAGTTCAATTTTCAACCCAAAAGACGAATTAAAAAAAAACAGTTGAACTTTCAACCAAGAAAGATGAAATATTTCTACTAAAATATATGAATTTTTAATTTAAAGAGACAAATTTTCAAAAAAATAGTTGAATTTTCGTCCAAAAAATATTTCAGTTGACTTTTGAAGACAACACCAAAATGTGAATTGTGATCAAAAAGTATATTTTATACGAAAATAGTTGAATTCTCAACTCAAAAGACGAATTTTCAACAAAACAGTGGAATTTTTAACCAAAAAATATGATTTTTTAACAGAACGGTTGACTTTTCAATGAAACAGTTGCATTTTTATCCAAGAAAGATACAATTTCTACTAAAATAGATGAATTTTTAAATTAAAAAGATAAATTTAAAAAAAAATTCTTGAATTTTCGTAAAAAAAAAGATTTCAATTGACTTTTGAACGCCAAAATATCTATTTTAAACAAAAAGGTAATTTTTTTACGAAATAGTTGACTTCTCAACACCAAAATATGAATTGCTATCAAAAGGTAATTTTTCTACGATAGTAGTTGAATTTTCAACCCAAAAGACGAATTTTCAACAAAACATTTGAATTTTCAACCAAAAAGGATGACTTTTCAACAAAATTGTTTAATTTTCAATCAAACAGTTGCATTTTTATCCAAGAAAGATGTAATTTTTACTAAAATATATGAATTTTTTAATTAAAAAGAAAAATTTTGAAAACAATTATTGAATTTTCGTCAAAAAAGATTTCAAGTGCCTTTTCAACGCCAAAATATGTATTTTAATCAAAAAGTAAATTTTTTACGACATATTTGACTTTCTAACACCAAAATATGAATTGTAATCAAAATGTAATTTTTTTACGAAACTAGTTGAATTTTTAACCCAAAAGACGAATTTTTAACAAAACAGTTGAATTTTCAACCAAAAAGTATGATTTTTTAACAAAATTATTGCACTTTCAAACAATTGATAAAACTTATAACTAAAAATATACTCTTCAGGAGGAAGCAACTGCAAAAAAATGAAGTAGAAATATAAATACAAAGCAAATAAATTACTAACAGGAATATTATATCAAAGTTACCGCAAAATTTCATTTTTAAAATTCCCTAATTTTCTCCTGACCAATTTTTCATTTTCCCCGACCATTATTATTCAAAGACCAGAATATTAAACTTGTAACATTTTTATCCTAGAATCTTTTAAAAACGGAATAAAACAATTACAAATTAAAATTGAAAAATTTCAAATTTATTCTTCTTGATAGTTATTTAAAGTTATAGAAATTCTCTGACTTTTGCAAGCTTTTTTTTTCGTTAAATCCCTGACTTTTCCGTGACCAATAAAATTCCCTGGCTTTTTTAAATGTTTGTTGGCTAGGTCCTGTCCAAAATATTTTTCCCATCCAAAATATTTGTCCTCTTCAAAATATTTTTCGTATCCAAAATATTTTTCCTATCCAAAATATTTTTCCCATCCAATATATTTTTCATATTCAAAATATTTTTCATATCCAAAATATTTTTCCCATCCAAAATATTTGTCCTCTTCAAAATATTTTTCATATCCAAAATATTTTTCCTGTCCAAAATATTTTTCCCATCCAAAATATCTGTCCTCTTCAAAATATTTTTCATATCCAAAATATTTTTCCTGTCCAAAATATTTTTCCCATTCAATATATTTTTCCTATTCAAAATATTTGTCCTCTTCAAAATATTTTTCATATCCAAAATATTTTTCCTGTCCAAAATATTGTTCCTGTCCAAAATATTTTTCGTATCCAAAATATTTTTCCTATCTAAAATATGTGTCCTATCTAATTAAATATCTTTTCTTTTCTTTAGATTCAGTCTTCGTTTGGCAAGATTATCTCGATGCGACAGAAAGCGCCGAAGTCCCCCAAATTTTATTTCCTCATGTGGAATTAACTCTCCAAAGTGGAATCGAAATAGGAATGTCTTTGGAAGTCCCAACCCGAAAATTTGGCGAGGACGAGGAAATTTCTTATTGGGTTGCATCCATCGTCATGGCTTGTGGTCCACTTCTCAGATTACGATATTTTGGTGGAGACGACAGATCCTTAGAATTCTGGTGTAATCTCACAAAAGAAGCAGCCCACGAACTTGGCTGGAGTGTTAGAAACAACAAAAAATTGGAACCACCCGAAGAAATTTTTAAGAGATCGCCAGATTGTCTTGAAAAGCTTCCTAATTTTTTAATCCAGGCGAAGTCTGTTCCCCAGGAAATGCTTTCAGGGGTTCGTTTTACTCAGTTATTCTCACTTGTAAACAATATTCAATTTCCGAATTCATTTTTCATTTATTTTGAATGCTCATTTTTTAGGAGGGACTTAGCATGGTCGACAGAATAAAACAGGGGATGAAAGTCGAACTCAGCGATGTCCGGCATCCTTACAAATTATGGGACGCGACTGTAAGTTTTTAATTTAAGATATCAATTATTTTTTCAGATTTATTTCTTTAAAGATGGGCAGTTTTAAATTAGAAGTCTTTTAAAATTTCTTATACTATTTTATTTTTGTAATGGAAGATAAACAGGAAAAACCTGGAAACCAGGGAAAAGTCTGGGATTTTGAAGAAAAAAAAATCAAAAGTCACGGAATTTCTGTAAGAAACCCTTTAAGTAACTGTCAAGAATAATAACAAAGTCGCCTTTTTCTCAAATCACTTTTTAGTCACTTTTTTAAGATAAAGTCTCTGTAGTCACTTTTTTTAAATGAAAATATCACTTTAGTCTCTTTTCTTTTAATAAATTAACTAATGGATTAATTTATATTCCAAGATTTATTATTAAGAATAATTAAAATATTCCAAGAAATTTTTAGTAGATTTCAGTAATTTTAAGGCATTTCTAAGGATTTAAAAGATTTCGTGGTATTTTTAAGATACCCTACTATTTTAAGATTCCAAAACTTACAAATTTTTAAGTAATTTCTAAGGATTAAAATGATTTTGAAATTTATTTATATTCAAATTTAGAAGTTTTAATTTTTATTGGCTTTTAGTATATTTTAAAAGATTCCTAGGGATTTGATCAGATTTCCTAAGATTTTAAGGGATTTTAAAAGCTCTCTAATTTATTTTAATAAATATTCCAGGAGTTCAGGAAATATCATCAGTTTTCATGTAATTTAACGGAATTTTATAATATTTTAATGGATTTCAAATAATTTATTAACAAGAATTTAAAGATTTCAAATACTTCAAGGTATAACCAAAGATTTTTAAGTTTTTCAAAAATTGTAGGGTATATTAAAAGATTCCAAGGAACCTTCAATTGATTACAATCATTTAAAAGGGTTCCAATTTTTATTTGAAAGGTTTTAAAGCATTTAAACATATTTCAGGGTAATTTTAAACATTTCAAGGAATTTTTAAGAGTTTCACAAAATTTCGAGGGATTTCAAAATATTTCAAAGGATTTTAACGAATTTATGGTATTTTTAAAAATTCCAATTATTTTCAATAGCTTTAAAAAATTGCAAGGGATTTCAAAATATTTTTCAGCATTTGAAATATTTTAGAGAATTTTAAAAGATTTCAAAGCATTTGAAATATTTTAGGTAATCTTAAAAGATTACAAGAAATTTTTAATTGATTACAATAATTTGAAGGGATTTCCAATTTTTTCAAGGTTTTAAAGTATTTTTTAAAATTTCAAGGAATTTTTAAGAGCTTTAAAAAATGTCGACGTATTTCAACAAATTTCAAAATATTTCAAAGGATTTAAATTATATTTGGGGAACTTTAAAAGATTCCAAGGAATTTTTTTGTTGATTTTAAAACTGTAATGAAGTTCTAAAAGATTTGAAATATTTTAGGGCATTTTCAAGAGCTTTAATAAGTTTCACGGGATTTCAAAATATTTCAAAGGATATGAAATATGAGGGAATTTTAGCATTTAAACGCCTTTAAAATATTGTATTGAATTAATAAAAATTCCAATTGTATTTTAATAAAATTTGAAGGAATTTCAAAATATACCATCAGGTTTCGTGTACTTTCACGAGGTTTTATAATCTTTTAGTGGATTTCAAAGAATTTTTTCATAAAATTCGAGGGATTTCGTTGGATTGCCAAGATTTTCAAGAATTTGAAGTGATTTCAACGAATTTTTCAGATTTTAGAATATTTTAAATGTCTCGAAGATATTTTTAATAAATTTCAAGAATTTAGAGAGCTTCCAAGAGATTCGAAAGATTTTACGGTATTTTTAGAAATTCAAAGCAATTTTCAACAGCTCTAAAAAATTTAAAGGAATTTCAACAAATTTCAAAATATTTCAAAGGATTTGAAATATTTTAGGAAATTTTAAAAGATTCCAAGGAATTTTTAGTTGATTTTAAAACTGTAATGAAGTTCTAAAAGATTTGAAATATTTTAGGGCATTTTCAAGAGCTTTAATAAGTTTCGGCTTGAAAATTCAATATTTTAGATAAAATTTTTTTTTATTGGCGGAAAAATCTTTCTTGGATGAGAATTCAACTCTCGTTGAAAATTTATCTTTTTGATTTGAACATTTATCTCTTTTGGTAGAAAATTAATTTTCTCGAGTGAAAATTCAAGCGTTTGGTTGATAATTTATGTATTTTGTTCAAAATTCTTTTTTTTTTTGCAAAAAATGAATTTTTTAATTGAAAATGCAACTTTTTGGTTTAAAATTGATATTTTCAAGTTAAGGATTCGAGGTTCTATATTCAATATTGGTCTTTTCAGTTAAATTCAACTATTATTGGTTCGAAATAAAAATATTTTTCAATTAAAATATTATCTATTACATTTTTTGTTAAAAAACTCACCTTTTGACGTTTTAAATTCGATTTTTATTCGTTAAAAATAATTAATAATAAGTAATTAATTGATTAATAATTTACCAGAAAATTCAACTATTTTTTCTAAAATTTAACTATTGGATGAGCGACTTTTGTCAATTCATTTTTTTTCATAGTTCGTGTCGTTTTTTCAAAAATCAAATTTTATAATTTTTAATTTCGTTTTTTAAGAATAAAAATAAAAAAACGCGTCCTATCAAAAAGTGATTGTTCACAAATTTGACCATCTTTTTTTAGTGCACAATTTTTGCCGATCTATTTTTTTTCGTATCTTGTATAGTTTGACTGCAGAATGGAATTTTTCATTATTTTTTTTGTGAGACCAAAATTTGAATTTTCGATTTTTCAAGAAAATTCAAAAAGTGGTTAGGACATTCTGGTAGGGTGTTCAAAAAGAAATGTTTTTCTTGTCTCGACTTTTTTCATATCGTACGTGGTTTGACTTAAAATTTTCATTTTTGGTTGTTTTTTTTAATTTTGTAAATACTGTAACTCTGTTAATTCCTTTTATCGAAAAAAGTCGTTAGAATAAATTGTTCGTCTTTTTAAATACTACGAACAGTCGTACATAGAATTTTTGTTTCCCAAAAAAAAGTGGTCTCAGACGTTTTGAAAATGCTCTAACTTTTTGATTTTTTTCCAAAATGGCTGGCTAAAGAACTTGACCTTTATTTCAGGACACTTAAAAAGTATAACAAAGGCCAATCCAATCTGTCGATTCTTTGTAACAAATCAACTCTTTGGTTGAAAGTTAATGTAATTTTCTTCAAAATTAATCTTTATTAGTAGAAAATAAATCTTCTTGATTGCAAATTGAACTATTTGGTTCAAAGTTAATGTATTTCGTTTAGAATTCATCTTTTTGGTAGAAAATCAATCTTCTTGGTTAAAAAATCATCTTTTTGGTTGACATATTTGGTGAAACATTCTTTTTTTTTAGTAGTTACCAATTCGTTACTTATTTACAAAAGTACCTTCCTTGCCACTATCGTTAGCAAAAAAAAAGTAAGTAATTGCAGCAACTAATTAAAATAAACAAGTTATTTCTCATCACTGGTTAAAGTTCATAATTGAGGGTTATTATGTGGATTATTGAGAAGTTACATCAGTAAGATTTTATCAGTAAGATTATATCAGTAAAATAAATTTTATTACGTAACATTTCCTGTTGTGAAATAGGACCTATTCAAGTTCAACGAGTGCCTTCTTCATTTACTGTACAAACTCTATATTTAAGTTAATTTTGCCTTCAGGTGACGTCTTTAAGCTTCATTATCTCAATTTCTATGACATTGCCACAATGTGATTGAAAATAATATTCTGAAGGCGATTTCACAAATGAATATAATTCAATTTCAAACAAAGATATCCATTTCCTTTATTAATGAAAATTATTGTCAATCTAAAGTAAATATCTTGCTTCAAGACTTTTTGCAAAATCATAGACAATTCAGAAATGTTCCCGATAGATATAAGTCGGTGCCAAAAATGTGTGAAAATTAAGTCCCAGCCGTTTTACCCAATTTTATAATTTAATAGATTTTTTTAATAATACTAGGATAGAGTATTTACATCCAAGCAGTTTTTAGCAACATTTCGAAATAATTGTGATTTTTGTTTAGAAATGGAAGAATAAGATATAATTTAAATTTCCACTTGGTAAGACTCGTATTTTAGGATCAAAATAAAAAATACACACTTGAAACAATGAAAAAATAAAATAAACAAATTAATTTCATTCCTGTGTAAGATTAACCAAATTTTGCAAAATATACATCGTATTATTTTTTTGTTACTAAATTCGGTAAGACATGATCGGGGAAGGAACTATTATATTATTGAAAAATATTTATAATCGTCTTTTTAAAATGTGTTTTTAATGTTGCCTTTATTTATTTAAAAAGCAAAAATGATCTATTTTTGCGAATCAAAATCTATCGTTTATACACCTTTCTTCATGTCCGTTGAGTGGCAGGTGTTATACTTTTTTTATTAAAAATCGTAGTAGGAAATCAAGGAATGTTTCAGAAAATTTTGAATTTCAGGGTATAAGAAAAATTTTAATCTTGCTATATTGGTATATAAATCTCTACGGCTCTGAAAATTAATTTTGGTATTGCTAAAAGTGTCTCTTTAGATTTACCTAGTTCCGACTCCCAATTACAACAAATATAAAACTTTCTAGGACTATAAAACCCAATTTTTAACAAAATGGAATAATTTTAAGACAAAAGATTTAGGTCAAAAAATTAATTGTCAACAAAAAAGAAAATAATTTTTCACAAAATAGTTAAATCTTCAACTAAGGAGATAAATTTTCAATTAGAATGATAAATTTTTTCCTAGAATAGTTGAATCTTCAGTTAAAAAATCAATTTTAAATCGACAAGTTTGAAAAAAAATAGTTAAATTTTCAGCCAAAGAGATAAATTTTCAAATGAAATGAATCTCTAACCAGAAGAATGGATTTTTAACAAAGGAATTCAACTTTAAAGCAGATAGTTGGTTCTAATTTAAAAAAAAATCGCAAGAAAATGAAACAGTTTAATTTTCAGTTTAAAATATTAATATTCAATCATTAAACATGAATTTTTAGCAACAAGGTTAAATTTTTTACCGCGGAGATGAATTTTCAACCAAAAACGAGAAATTTTCAACCAAAAATAGAATGGTTAAATTATCAGTTAACAAAATTAATTTTCAGCTGCAAAAACTAATTTTCAACAGAATAGTTTAATTTTCAAACAAGAGATGAATTGTGAACTAAAGTGATGAATCCTTAACTAAAATAATTAATTTTAGGCAAAAAATTCATTTTCAACAAAAAAGAAAATAATTTCCAACAAAATAGTTAATTTTTCAGCTAAAGAGGTCAATTTTCAAGTAAAATTATAAATTTTCGCCTAAAATAGTTCAATTTTCAGTTAGAAAAAGAATTTCAAATCAACGAGTCTTCAAAAAATTGTTTAATTTTAAGCCAAGAAGAGGAATTTTCAAATAAAATTATGAATCTTTAACTAAAAGAATGCATTTTTAAGAAAGAAATTCAACTTTAAACCAGATGGTTGGTTTTAATTAAAAATTAAGTTTTTATTAAAAAAGGGAAAAGTTTAATTTTCAGTTTCAAAAAAATCAGTTAACAAAATTAATTTTCAGCCACAAAAACAAATTTTGAACAAAATAGATTAATTTTTAAATAAAAGATGAATTCGGAACTAAAGTGATGAATCCGTAACTGAAATAATGAAATTTTAGACAAAAAAATTAATTTTTAATGAAAAAGAAAATATTCTTCAAAACAATAGTTAAATTGTCAACCAAAGAGATAAATTATTTTCCAATGAAATGATGAATCTTTAACCAAAAGAATGCATTTTTAACAAAGGAATTCTAATTTGAACCAAGTAGTAGAATTTTAATTTAAAAAAGATAAATTTCTAACCAAATATGGAATAGTATAATTTCCAATTGAAGAAATTAATGTTTAACACAAAAAAACACTAGCTTTTAGCAAAATAGTTGAATCTTCAACCAAAGAGATGAATTCTCAACTATACAGTTAAATTTGTAACTAAAAGAGATAAATTGTCAACCAATTACATGAATTTTCAACCAAAAAAGAGAAATTAAAAGAAATGGAATGGTTAAATTTTTAGTTAACAAAATTAGCTGTCAGCTACAAATTCAAATTTCTAACGAAATACTTTCATTTTTCAAACAAGAGATGAATGTTCAATTAAAGTGATGAATCCTTAACTATAATAATTAATTTTCAGCTAAAAAATTAATTTTAAACGAAATTGTTAAATTTTGAGCTGAAGAGGTAATTTTTCAGCGAAATTTTCAACAAAGGAATTCGACTTTGAATCAAGCCGTTGAATTTTAAACTAAAAAAGATAAATTTTTAAGCAAAAATGAAATAGTTAAATTTTCAGCTTGAAATAATTAATGCTTAACCAGCAAAAAAAAACTAATTTTTGGCCAAATAGTTCAATTTTCAACCAAAGAAATGATTTTAAAAAAAATTTGAATGCTGAAGCAAACGAAATTCGTTTTGAACCAAACAGTTTCATTTTTAACCAAAAAAAGACATTTTTACCAGAAAAGCTGAATTTTCGAACCAAAAATACGAATTTTGAACCAAGAAAGATTCTTCAGTAAAGAGAGAAAAAAAATTCAACAAAATTGTTTTCGGATAGAAAATTCGTCCTTTAGATTGAAAATTCAATTGTCTTCTAAAAGATTCTTCCCTTTTGCTTGAAAGTTGGACTTTTTGATTTCAAATGCAATTGCTTGGTTGATCATTAATTTAGTCGTTGCTGGAAATTCAACTATCTGGTTGAAAATTCATCTTTGTAGGTCGTAAATTTATGAATGTGGTCACAAATTTGACAATTTTGATGGAAAATTTAATTATTTTGTTGAAAATTTAACTATGTTATTAATATGACTTTTTTTTGAAAATTGAACTGCTTTGTGGAAAATTCATCTGTCTGGATTGAAAATTAATCTTTTTTGTAGAAAAGTTCTTGGTTGAAAATTCAACTATCTTCTAAAAAATTCGTCTTCGTAGGTTGAAAATTCAACTATTTTATTAAGAAATCGTTTATTTTGCTAGAAAGTTAAACTATTTGCTTGTAAATTCAACTATTTGGTGTAAAATAAATGATTTATTTCTGGAAAATTCGACTATTTGCTTGAAAAATCATCTTTTCGGATTTGAGAATCAACTATTTTCTACAGAATTCGACTTTTTAGATTAAAAACGTAACTTTTTCATTGAAAATTCATCTCTTTTGGTAGAAACTTGAATTTTCTTGGTTTTAAATGCAACTGTTTGGTTGACAATTAATTTTGTTGTTTTTGGAAATTCGACTATTTGATTAATAATTTTTCTTAGTTGGTCGAAAGTTTGTCAGTGTGGTTACAAATTCAACTATTTCGTTATCAATTTGATAATTTTGTTTGAAATCAAACTATTTCATTTAAAAGTCATATTTTTTTTCCTGGAAAATTTAACTGCTCTGTTGAAAATTCTTCTTTCTGGATTAGAAATTAATTTTTTGTTGTTCTAGAAAAGTTCTTGATTAAAAATTCATCTTTTTAGGTCGAAAATTTATCAGTGAGATTACGAATTCAACAATTTTGTTGCCAATTCAATTATTATTTTAAAAACTCTACCATTTTATTGAAAAGTCATCTTTTTGTTCGAAAATTCAAATGCTTTGTTGTAAATTGCTCTTTCTGGATTAGAAATTAATTTTTTGTTGTTGATGGCTAGTTCTTGATTGAAAATTCATCTTTGTAGGTCGAAAATTTATTAGTGAGATTACAAATTCAACTATTTTGTTGACAATTTATTTATTATTTAAAAAACTCTACTATTTTATTAAAAATTCATCTTTTTGTTCGAAAATTCAATTGCTTTGTTGAAAATTGCTCTTTCTGGATTAGAAATTAATTTTTTTTTGTTGTAGAAAAGTTCTTGATTGTAAATTCATTTTTGTAGGTCGAAAATTTATCAGTGAGATTACAAATTCAACTATTTTGTTGAATATTTAATCATTTTGTTGAAAATTCAACTATATTTTTCAAATGTCATCTTTTTGTTCGAAAATTTAATTGCTTTGTTGAAAATTGTTTTTTCCTCGATCGGAAATTCATTTTTGTTGGAGTAAAAATGTTCTTGGTCGAAAATTGAATTGCCTTCTGAAAAATTTGTCTTTGTAGGTTAAAAATTCAACTATTTGATTAAAAATTTATTTCTTTCGCTCGAAAATTCAACTACTTGCTTTTAAATACAACTTTTTGGTCTCAAATGAATTTTTTTGTTAAAAAATCATGATTTTTGATTTGAAAATGAACTGTTTTCTGAAAAATTCGTCTTTTTAGCATGAAAACTCAACTTTTTAGTTGAAAATTTATTACTTTTGGTATAAACTTAAACTTTTTTGTTTGCAAATTCAACTATTTTATTGAAAATGCAATATCTTTCGACTTGAAATCTTAAGCGTATCATATTGAATTCAATATGGTACCTAGACAATAATTTTATTAATGTCTTTCATTGATGAAATCAAAGAAAATAATTTCGACTCTGAAGGGCCAGGGGGGTCGTATTTGTGACCATCCGGCCATCCATCGTACTTTTTTTCCAAGAAGGGGAAGTAAGGGGAAACAATGTGTGAGAAAGTATGAAAAGCAAGGGGAGGAGAAGTAGAGAAATATATGTGTCGGGTAGTAAGGGAAAATAAGGGGGCGGGAAGTGGGATTAGTGAGGGGAAATTACGGGAGGAAAATTAGGGGAAGTGCGCGGAAACGTGGAGAGATGAAGTATGAGGGGAGGGGAAGTGAGAGGTAGTGAGGAGAAGTGAGGGTTGGTGAACTAAGGGATGTGAGGGGAAATCAGGGGAGGATAAGTAGCAGGAGTATGAGGAAATGATGGGAAGGATAGAAGGGAATTGACTGGAGGAGAACTAGAGCAGGTGAGGGGAGCATAACTGGTAGAAGTGAGGAAAAATGAGGGGGTAGGGGAAGTAAGGTGTAAATTTGAAATGGAGAAGTATGGAAAGGGGACTATTAACAGGGGAAGTGAGAAGAGCGTAAAGTAGATGAGGAAGAAGTTGGTGAAGGGAGAGAAGCGAAGATTGACGTGTTGTGGAGAACTAGGAAAGGAGAAGGGAAGTAGATCTGTTTGGTAATGATGGGAAGGATAGAAGGGAATTGATGGGAACTGATAGGAGGGGAACCAAGGGAAGTGAGCGGATAGTAACTAGGGAAAGTCATACAAAATGAGGGGTATGTGATAAGAAATGAGGAGTTGGGGGGAGTGAGTGGTAAATTCGAGATGAGGAAGTATTAAAAGAGGAGTTTTTGCTAGGGAAGTGAGGAGAGGAGGAAGGAGATGAGGAAGAAGTTGAGAAAGAGAGGGGAAGCGAAAGTTGAAGTGTAGGGTAGGGGAATTAAGGGGGAAAGGGGAAGTAGGGGGGGGGGTTGAACGACTTATTTAACGTCTTAATAGGCTACGAAACACTTCTTTGTAGGCGCGCGGTGCCTACTTTAACTAATTTTGAAAAATTCTTCTTTAATTAAAAATCATAGTCCAAAGTTGACAACTTTTTGGCAACGATCCAAATACAGAGATTTTTTTCAGATATAAAGATTCGAGTAGGATTCTCATAGGGACAATTGTGCTTTTTCTAAATAATTTAGAGAATGGAGCACATTCCATTGCAGTTTGTGAGTGGTGTTGCTCTCGTCTGTTTCCCGAAGGAAATTAGGAAACGCGGAGTAAACACAGACGGCCCCTATTCTGCTACCATGGAGAACCAAGTCACAAATGTAATATTCACGGAATAATACAGCCACCGACGTCGGAGCGTTCCGACGCTTGATTTTTTTGGCTTTGTGAAACTGTGTTTTACTTGACGCTATAATGGTAGCCACAGCATCGCAGACTTAAATTAAAATATGTAAATCCATACCAGACACACCCCACTGTACTTCATTTTTATGACAATTTTTTAAATTGATATAATAATTCAGCTTTGATGTTATATTTTTGTTGACCATCGTTGTGTAATAGTTTTTTGTTGATGGAATGATGGTATAGCCAAAAAAAAATCTTCAGCTGTAAAGAAAAATCTTTATAGTTCCGCCGAGATTCGAACCCAGGTCTAATGACTGTCTGGTGCTCTTACCGACTAAGCTACTTAGGGGAACAAGAATATTTCTTTGAGTAATACCAGAAAATTTTTCAATCTGCTCTCTAGGATGCTTCATGAAATCCTTTTTGTTAGATTATTTTTGCCAGATTTTTTAACAAATATTTAGAGATCGCCATGGAAGCTTTTATGTCGAAAAGTCCAATTTTTAAACTTTTTAATCATTTCTATAATCTAATATTATCCCATTTTAATGTGGAAATTAACAACCGTAAAGATGCGATTTTCTGATAAAGTTGAAATTAAGAGGCTAAAAAGTCTAATGCTTTAGAAAACAGTTGACTTAAACCCGACAAGATAAATTTTCAAACAAGAAATATGATTTTTCAACCAAATAGATTAGTTTTCAAAAAACCAGAAAAAAATAATTCTAGAACAAAAAATTCCTTTACAATGAAATAGTTGAACAAAAAAAAATAGTTGAATTTTCAATCAACAACAAAAATTAATTCTCAAACAGTCGCACTTACAACCACATAGTTGAATTTTAAAGCTATAAAGTTTAGTTTTTTAGAAGACAGTTGAATTTTTAATCCAAACGGACGAATTTAAGAAAGAAAGCCTAATTTTTTAATACAAATTTTAAATAAAAAACTCTCGAATTTAATCAAAAAAGATGAATAATCAACAAAAAATGTTTTGAAAAAAAACAGGGTGTAGCAGTGGGGCCACACGTGAGAATTTAAACGTTGATAGATTATTTTTGAAATTTTTTATGAGGAATCATCATGAGTTTTAAGGAGATCGCATAGTAAGAGAGTGCGGAGAAAGAAAGAAGAGAGGGAGAGAGGAAGCACGTACATGTTTTGCATATCGTGGCAGTAGTGGGGATATCGAAGAGGAGTATTTAGAGCAATTGCGAATCGCCAAAAGAGATTGTAATTTGAGATCAAAAACTGGCAAGTTTAACCAAAAAAGATGAATTCTCAACCAGAACTCTAATAATAGATATTTCAGCCATAAAATATTTTTATTTTAAATCAAAAACAGTTGAATTCAACAAAAAAGACGAATTTTCAACAAAATAGTTGAATCTTGAAACCAAACAGATTAATTTTTCAATTAAAAAGATCAATGAAAATTTTAACAGATGAATTTTGGAATAAAAACAAACAATTTTCAACCAAAAAAGGAATTGTCAAAGTTTCAATTTAAAAAATCAATTTTCAAATAAAAAAATGAATTTTTCACCAAACTGAAATTACAAGACAAATAAGTACTGCTCTACATTAGAGAACATGGCAGGTAATTTGGCGCAGATCCACTCTTTAGAAAAACCTCAAACTAACGTTTTTAATTAATTTCAAAATAATTTTTGTTACCTTTTCCATTCGCTTTGATTGTATAATTTTTGTAAATGTTTGTGAATTTTGAAATGAGTATCTGAATTCAATTTTAAAAATTATGCGTACAAATATTTTATTTTTGTTCTGGAATTATTTTGAAAAATATATAAAGTAAAAATTATTTCAATTTTCAAAAAAATAATTTTGTATTGCTTCTTATGTTTTGAGCTGAATAATTATTAGCTCATTAATTAATTTATTTATTTTTATTTTTTTATTTTTTTTATTTAATTAATTATTTGCTTTAAGGTTATGTAGTGAAATATTTGTTATAATTTGTATAATAAAAGTTTGTTTATATTCACAATACCTCTATTCCAATTGTATAATTTTTTAAAATGTTTTCGATGTTGTGAAATCAGTATCTGAATTCAATTTTCAAAATTATGTTTTATTTTTTTCTGGAATTAAGTGAAAACTGTTTGAAAGGTTATTAATGAATCCAATTTTCCGAAATTAAAGTTAAAATTTTGAAAAAAATGGTACGTAATAATAATTTGAATTTTTCAAATAAAATTATTGTTTATTGCTTTTTATGTTGTGAATTTAATAATTATTTATTACCTGAATTATTTTGTCCACCGTATTAAATTACATAAAGATTAAATTTTAATTTTTTTCAATTAGGCAATATAAATGGATTATTTCTTTTAAGGTTATGCAGTTAAATATTCGCTATAATTTATATGATGAAAGTAGGTTTATATCAGGGAATTTTATTGATAAGGGAAAATTTTGGGATTTAAAAAAAAAGCTTGCAAAAGTCAGGGAATTTCTATAACTTTAAATAACTGTCAGGAAGATTAATTTAAAAATTTTCAATTTCAATTTGAAATTGTTTCATACCATTTATAAAAGATTCTAGGTCAAAAATTTTACTAGTTTAAGATTTTGGTGTTTGAATATTAATGATCAGGGAAAAATTAATGAATTTTTGCGGTAACACTGATTGAATATTCTTGTTAGTAATTTATTGGTCTTGTATTTCTATTTATTTTCTTTGCAGTTGCTTCCTCCTAAAGGTTATCTTTTTAGTTATAAATTTTATTATTTGTTTGAAAAATCAATAATGATGATAAAAAATCGTCCTTTTTGATTGGAAATTCAAAATTTTTTATTGAAAATACATCTTTTTGGGTTTATAATTCGACTATTTTCGTCAAAAGTTTACTTTTTGTTTAAAATGCATATTTTGATCTTGAAAAGTCAACTGAAATATTTTTTGGATTAAAATACAAACACTTTTTTTTTTGTCTTTTCAATTTAAAAATGCATCTATTTTAGTAGCAATGGCTTCTTTCTCAGATAAAAATGCAAACATTTGATTAAAAATTCAAAAATTTTGTTAAAACATTCAAACTGTTTCGTTAAAATTTCCTCTTTTTGGGTTTAACATTCGACTATTTCCGTCGAAAATTTACTTTTTGTTTCAAATTAATTTTTCGGTGTAGGAAAGTCAACTGAAGTCCTCTTCTGATAAAAATTCAACTCTTTTTTTGAATTTATTTTTTTAAAATAACAAATGCAACTATTTGATTAAAAATTCAACAATTTTGTTTAAAATTCAAACTATTTTGTTAAAAATGTGTCTTTTTGGATTTAAAATTAAACTATTTTCGTCAAAAAAATTACTTTTTGTTTAAAATTCATATTTCAGTGTTGAAAAGTCAACTGAAATCTTTTTTGGATGAAAATTCAACTATTTCTTGTAATTTGTCTTCTCAATTAAAAAATTTATCTATTTAGTACAAATTTCCTCTTTCATAGATAAAAATGCAACTATTTCGTTGAAAATTCAACAGTTTTGTTAAAAATTCATTCTTTCCAGTTAACTGTTTTGTTGAAAATTCAACTTTTTTTCAAATTTGTCTTTTTTATTTAAAAATGTATCTTTTTCAGTATAAATGTGATCTTTCCTGGATAAAAATGCAACTATTTGGTTGAAAATTAAAGAATTTTGTTAAAAAGTCATCGTTTTTAGTTGAAAATTTAACTGTTTTGTTAAAAATTCGTCTTTCTGGTTAGATGATTTATGTCTTTGCGTTAAAAATTTACTTGTTCTTTAAAACTGATATTTTGATGTTGAAAAGTCAAACTGAAATCTTTTTTGTATAAAAATGCAACTATTTGGTTGAAAATTAATTTCCTTTGCTCGAGGATTCAACTTTTTGTTTGAAAATTTTGTTCGAACTACTTTGTCAAGAAATACTTTTTTTGTTCAAGATTTATATTTTGAGTTGAAAGTGCAATATATTTCAATTCGGCATTGAAATCTTTCTAAAATCAGTTCAGTTCATATTTGGAATATTTCACACATATTCGGTAATATTTGTGAAATTATTGAAATCTCTGGAAAATCATTGAAATTTTTGTGTAAACTTTGAAATTTATCTGAAAACTTTGCGAAATTTTGAGATTTTTGTTCAATCTTTGAAATTTATCTAAAATCTTCTTGAAATAGAAGTCTTTGTATAAGTAATAGAGTTATTTGTGAAATCTGTTAAATCTATCCGAAATCTTTGAAATATTTGGTAATATTTGTGAAATTATTTAAACCTTTGTGAAATCTTTGGGAAATCATTGAAATCTTTTAAATCTTTTAAATCTTTGTGAAATATTTGGGAATTCTTTAGAAATCTTTGCGAAACATTTGAAATATTTTTTAACTATTCGACAATATTTGTGAAATTATTGAAATCTTTGAGAAATGATTGAAGTATTTGTGAAGTCTTTTGAATATATCCGAAATCTTTGAAATCCTTGTGAATTCATTAGGCAATTATTAAAATTGTTGTGCAATCTTTGAAACTTATCTGGAACCTTTGTGAAATAGAAGTCTTTGTAAAATAATAGAGTTATTTGTGAAATCTTTTTAGCCTGTCCGAATTCTTCGCAAAATATTTGAAATTTTTGTGAAATCTATATGAAATCTTCGGAAAATCATTGCAATTCTGTCAGATCTTTGGAAATATTTTGCAAAATATTCAAAATATTTAGTAATATTTGTGAAATCACTTAAACCTTTGTGAAATCTTTCGGAAACCATTCAAATCTTTTAAATCTTTGTAAAATCTTTGAAAAAATGATTGAAGCATTTGTGAAGTCTTTTGAATGTATCTGAAATCTTTGTGAAATATTTGAAACCTTTGTGAAATCTTTGTAAAATTTTTGTGTAGTCTTTGTGAAATCTTTGTGAATTCTTTAAAAATCTTCGCGAAATATTTGAAATATTTTTTAACTATTCGGCAAAATTTGTGAAATTATTGAAATCTTTGGGAAATCATTGAAATCTTTGCTCAATTTTTGAAATCTATATGCAATCTTCGTAAAATGATAGAAGCCTTTGTGAAATCTTTGAGATTCATCTGAAATCTTTGCGAAATATTTGAAATCTTTGTAAAATTTTTGTGTAGGCTTTGTGAAATCGTGGTGAATTCTTTCGAAATCTTTGCGAAATATTTGAAATATTTTTGAAATATTCGGTACTATTTGTGAAATTATTCAAATCTTTTTGAAATCTTTGAGAAATGATTGAAGTCTTTGCAAAATATTTGAAATATTTTTTAACTATTCGCAAACATTTTTGTGAAATTATTGAAATCTCTGAGAAATCATTGAAATCTTTGTTCAATTTTTGAAATCTATATGTAATCTTCGTAAAATGATAGAAGTCTTTGTGAAATCTTTGAGATTCATCTCAAATCTTTGCGAAATATTTGAAATCTTTGTGAAATCTTTGTAAAATTTTTTTGTAGCTTTGTGAAATCTTGGTGAATTCTTTCGAAATCTTTGCAAAATATTTGAAATATTTTTTAACTATTCGGCAATATTTGTGAAATTATTGAAATATTTAAGAAATCATTGAAATCTTTGTTCAATTTTTGAAATCTATATGCAATCTTCGTAAAATGATACAAGTCTTTGTGAAATCTTTGAGATTCATCTGAAATCTTTGCGAAATATTTGAAATCTTTGTGAAATGTTTGTAAAATTTTTGTGTAGTCTTTGTGAAATCTTGGTGAATTCTTTCAAAATCTTTGCGAAATATTTGAAATATTTTTTAACTATTCGGCAATATTTGTGAAATTATTGAAATCTTTGGGAAATCATTGAAATCTTTGCTCAATTTTTGAAATCTATATGCAATCTTCGT
>JAABKJ010007545.1:24198644-24265103 GCA_011634705.1 Andricus grossulariae
AAAATGATAGAAGTCTTTGTGAAATCTTTGAGATTCATCTGAAATCTTTGCGAAATATTTGAAATCTTTGAGAAATGATTGAAGTCTTTGCAAAATATTTTTTAACTATTCGGCAATATTTGTGAAATTATTGAAATCTTTGAGAAATCTTTGTTCAATCTTTGAAGTCTATATGAAATCTTCGTAAAATGCTAGAATTCTTTGTGAAATCTTTGAAATCTATCTGAAATCTTTGCGAAATATTTGAAATTTTTGTGAAATCTGTGAAATCATTGAAATCTTTGTGAAATCTTTTCAAAATCTTTGTGAAGTCTTTGTGAAATATTAGTGAATTCCTCAAAAATCTTTGCGAAATATTTGAAATATTTTTTAAACATTCGTCAATATTTGTTAAATTAATGAAATCTCTGTAAAATCTTGGAGAAATGATTGAAGCCTTTGCGAAATATTTGAAATATTTTTCAACTATTCAGTAATATTTATGAAATTCTTGAAATCTTTGAGAAATCTTTGAAAAATCATTAGGAAATCATTGAAAACTTTGTTCAATCTTTGTCAAATGATAGAAGTCTTTGTGAAATCTTCGTGAATTATTCTGAAATCTTTGCGAAATATTTGAAATATTTTTAAAATATTCGTTAATATTTGTGAAATTATTGAAATCTTTATGAAATCTTTGAGTAATGATTGTCGTCTTTGTGAAGACTTTTAAATCTATCCGAAATCTTTGAACTCTTTGTGACATCATTGAAATATTTCTTCATTCTTTGAAATCTACTTGAAATCTTTGTGAAATAATATAAGTATTTGTGAAATCTTTTAAATCTTTAGGTAATCATTGAAATCTTTGTGCAATCTTTGAAATCTTTGTGCAATCTTTTAAATCTTTGTGAAATCTTTGGCGAAATCAATTTTATAATTGTATTCATCATTTATTATTAGTTCATTATTTATGTTTGATTTTTAAATAGTATAATATTATTATACGATGTCCAAATTGTACCATTCAATATTATAAGTCTATGCCCCTGCCCCCTCTAGAAAAAAAGGAACCACTGCTTCTAGGTACTGTAAAAATTTTCGGGAATTTTTCCCACTTTTTATAGGAAAAAATCCACATTTTTGTTAGGGAAAATCATGTTTCCCAATATTTGGGGAAATTTTCCTAAAAGTTCTTATAATTCACTAAAAATTTGGGGGAAATTCCCGAAAATTTAGGAAATTAGGTAATACCTACAATTTTTGGGGAAATTTCCTTAAACATGTGGTAATTGATACAAAAGTTTGGGAATATTACCCACAATTTTGGGAATTGACTGGTTCCTACTGAATGTAGGGAATCGTTTAAAAAATGATGTTTGATTTTCCACGTAAACTAGGTAAATTTTCTAAACATTCTTGAAGTATTACCTTATGTTCAGCAAGATACTTTGCACAAAAATATTTAATAAACTAGCACAATATTTTGAATAATTTTAAACATTTTCTTGGAAAATAGATTTACTAATGTTATAGTCATCTCAAAGATTTCTTTTCATAAATGTTTTCTGTTCACTTAAAAATGCAATAAATGATTTGCAATTCCTTTAGGGCGAAGCTTTTTCATTGCTAAGGTCTAGCTGACCCTTGCTTTTTTATTACTGTTGCGCCTTCAGAAAAATTCTCTACATTTTTAATAAAATTCCAAGAAATTTATTAAATTTCCTCTCAAGAAAAATTCCCTACATTTTCAGTAAGATTCCACCAAAATGTAGGGAATTTTTCCAAATCTGTTTTGGGGAAAATTCCAAAATTTCTTTTGTAATCTTTCATAAATTATTTTAGGGAATTAAAGCTGGTTTTATCTTGTGGCCTTAAGTCCTAACCTATATGGGTTTTGAAATAAACAATGTTCATTTTTCGAAGCGTGTTAGCATTTCGCCATAATATTATAGCCTCATCAGAACTGTAACGATTACAATAAAATAATATGCACTATAATAAATTACAACAATTCACACTTACCACATTAACCATCTAGTTAACAACATTATTTACTTCGTATATTTATATTTTTATATTTACTCATGTATATTTATTGTATCTATTTATTTTAAAACCCATAAAGCTTAAGACCTAAAGCCACAAGAGAAAACCACCTTTAATATTAATTTTGGGTCTACAATCTTCAAAAATTTATTTTAGGGACAACATATTTATTTTAACATCAAATAGGGAAAGATGGAGAAATTTCTGCACGGGAAGTCTTAGGGTATTCAAAATGGGCATATCTAATTGTAAATCTAATCGGATAGGTGGCACTGCCAACCGATTTGTCGCAGATCCACATAAGCGGGTGCATTAATGTGGATGCGGGTCTGATTACGCAAAAGCTCGCCTCGACTCGTATCTCCCAACATCACCTTGCATAAAACCCGATACAGCAGTAGTTATGTATATCTGTCCAGAGTCTTACAAAGGCACCAAACCGACGTCTCAATTTTTTAGCAGCAGATAAGATTGTGTACGACTTGGACGTGCGCTCTCGGGAAGAATCTGCAAAACCGATTCCGCGAAATGTACAATATCGCCTGCCTTTATTAATAATCGTGACAAAAAACTTCAAGAGAAAAGAAATTGCTACCAGGCGCACCTTTCCGTTTAAGCACCGCAATTATTTAAACCAACTTATCTTATTCGAGAGAAACGTGATATTCTCATACTGCTTATTACTATAATACTGAACTCATATTTTTATTATTTTTCAAAGAAATTCGGAGTTGGATAATTTTGGATTTGTGAGACTTTGCACAGTAAAAACGAATACTTAAAGTTATATTCGGCTTCATTTCAAATTTGACTTGAAATAAGGAAGAACCTAAATTTAGGTATGCACACGATCTTGAATAAAGCATTCAGTTATCTTAAATGAGAAATAAGCATTTCTCGAAATTAAGTTGAAGGTAACCTGGAATAACATGTAGGGCTTTCTTTTCCTAAAATTAAGAAGTACGCCTTACTGAATTTCAGGTCGTCTCTGCCTTAATCGCGCTGGGACATGCGCACGACGCGGTCTTGGTATTCTGCTCCGCTTTTATAATCTATTCCGCGTTTCAAGTGACACAACCGGATTTGTATGTGTATCTTAAATTGCATTCAGTTAAAAAGTCGCTCATGAACTTTCTATTTACTATTTTTCGAAGTCAAGACAGCATTTTCTACTCATATGTTTAGTGTAAAGGTAGATTTTTAAGGGGTCGTGCATAAATTACGTAACGCAATTTTCCGACAATTTTGACCCGTCCCCCCCCTATTTCACGCTCTTTCCTATTTTTCCCTGTAGTTTTTCACCATTATGTAACACTAAGCTAGACCCCCCCCCCCATTGTTACGTAATTTATGCACGACCCCTAAGGTACACATATTGTTCTTTGTACAGATTGTCATCGAAAAGTATGATTGCATAGTGGTGTTCACATAAATAAAAAAGTGCGTCTTCGAGATTCTTGGTGCAGACAAAGTGTTCTACTTGTGAATTTATAGGAAATCCAAGAGGATATTATAAAGATTATGCTTAAAAATTATGTGATTTCAGTTTAGGGCTCATGGGTTACTGGAGCAGGGGGGGGGGGTGAGGAGATGCATAATTTCAGTATAAATAAAGGACTCACTTTCAGCAAGAAGAGTCCTTAATTCAATGTCATCTCAACCTTGCACTACCTTTTCAGTATAAATATCGTATTAATTTCTGGCCTTTACTACCTGAATTTCAGATTTTTACTACCTTTATTTTAGGTCTTTACTGCCTGAATTTCAGCCCTTTTGTTTTCTTACTTTATTGGTTAAAACAAATTCTTAATTTCAGGTTTCATATGCTTCTTTTTGTTACACCTTAAAAAATTCCAATTTTCGACTTAAATTAAGTGTTTTTTTTCTGTATGAAGAAACGTGATAGATAGAAACACCATGAGTGAAAAAAATGGGTTTTGCTAGTTTCTGGGGCTAACTATGCTTTTTTTGCGGTGTTTCAAATACGAATTGTTTCTGATACATAAAACAGTACTTCATACTGATAATTAGATGTTTACATCAATTTTTTAAACAATTTATTATTGCTTTAAGCAATTTTCTCTTAGATCGGAGATAGAAAGTCGTGGTATTTTCAAAAATTTTCCACTTTTTGCCCAATTGTCAATTAAAGAGAGTTGATAGTTTATTATTGTCAACAAAAATTATTGTTGAAACAATGTATTATTGTTAATAATATTATCTTTGAATAATGCCGATAATTGCGATTTTTTCTGAAATTTTCAACTATTTGTTTACTTTTCACTCGAAGTGAGTTAATATTTAATTTAATGTAGCAAAAATAATGTAATAAACAAATTCTTACAGTCTATAGCTATATTCTTACATTATTACTAGAAAGTTGCAGTGTTTTCAGCATTTCTTAACTTTTGTCCATTTCTCAATTAGAGTGCAGTGAAAATTAATTTAAGTTAACAAAAATAATTTTTTGAGCAATTTTTAATTATTGTTGATAATAATATCTTTGCTTAATGATAGAGAGTTGCGGTTTTTTCTTAAATTTTCAACTATTTGTCTATTTTTCGCTTGGAGTGACTTAATAATTATTTACATTGAGCAAAAATAATCGTTTAAACAAATTATTATCGTTAATAACTATCTTCATTTATATTAATGCCAGATAGTTGCGGTTTTTTTCTAAAATTTGTAGCTTTGCTTTGCCTTTTTAGTTATGAACAAATGATAACTAAACATTAGAGAGAAACATATTTTAAACAATTCTTCTTGTAATTTAAAACCAAAACTTTTACAAGTCATTCACACACTAGTTCTCCCATCTACTCCTTATTATTCCATTCTTTGTTTTCATCTCTTGTTTACGACAGCTCTTTCGTTTAAAATAATTTTCCTAAACATTGGCAAAAGAGCAAAAATTATTCACTTTAAAAAGTGAAATACTATTCAAAAAATGGTTCTTGTTGAGGTTCAGTTATTATTTGTTCATAACTAAAAAGTCCAAGCAAAACTTAAGATTTCGGAAAAAAGCAACTTTCTAGCATTACTTAAAGAGAATACAGTTATAAACAATAATCAATTGTTAAAATAAGCATGTTCATTAACTTGCATTAATTATTACCTCACTAAGTGAAAAGTGGAGAAAAATTTTAAGGGTTCAGAAAAAACCGCAACTTTTTAGCACTTATTTAAGAGAAGATAGTTATAAAAAATTATAAATTATTTGAATAACTATGTTTCCTTATATGCATGATTTATTACTTTACTAATTAAAAAGTGGGTAAAAAGTAGACAAATAGTTGTAAATTTCAGAACAAACCGCAACTTTTTAGCATTCTTCAAATGAAATATTATTAATAACAATTAATTGTTCGAATAAATAATATTTCCAACTTCAATTAATTATTTAACTCTCTCCAAGTGACAAGTGAACAAAAAGTTGAAAATTTGAGAAAAAACTGCAATTTTCTAGCATTATTTTAAGAGAATATTATTAACAATAATGATAAATTATTTGAAAAATTATTTCTGTCAACATTAATATAAACATAATATAAACATAAACATAATTTTAACATAAACCTCTCTCTAAATGAAAATTGGACAAAGAGTGAACATTTTTTGAAAAACCCGCGACTTTCTATCTCCATTCTAAGAGAAAAATCCTAAAAACAGTAATAAATTGTTTAAACAACGTATTTAAACATTTGATTAGTAGTATAAAATATTATTCCATGTTAGAGAAACAATTTGCATGAAAAAACGCAAAAAGATCATAATTAGCGCCGAAACCTCGCAAAACCCATTTTTTCACTTATGGGGTTTTTTTGTGAACACGATAACTTGAACACGATTGCAGATAAATTGATGAAATTTTAAGGGCTCATTTTAACCACTAATACCTTGGAACTGAAGAGAGGATTTCTAAAAACATTAATTGCATTTTTTTTGCACTCAATAATATTGTAAAAATCGGTCTTTTATAGTAAAACTTTCTTATTAACATTTAAAAAAATAAAAATTAACATATTTTAAAACATTTATAAATATATATATATATATATATATATGATTTTTGGTTTAAAATTGAGCTGTTTTAGTTGAAAATTCAACACTGTTTGAAAATTCATGTATTTTTTTAAATCGTATTTTCAGATAGAAAATTACTCCTTTTCTTTGAAATTTAACTATTTGGTAGAAAATATATGTATTTGGTTAACAATTCGTCTTTTTTGCTACAAAATCAATTTCTTTCGTTAAAAATGCAATTGTATGGTTGAAAATGAATCTGTTTTAGTTGAGGATTCAAGTATTTTGATGAAAATTTGTCTTTCTTTATTATAATTCAACTGTTTTTTTATATAAAATTAAAATCTTTTTTTGGTTGAAATATCAACTATTACATTTTCTTGTAAAATTTTCTTCTTTTCTGAGAATTAAGTTTTTCAACTGAAAACTTAAATATTAATAATTCGCTTTCTTTGGTAGAAAATTGATTTTCTTGATTGAAAATTCATCTTTTTATTGAAAAATTTTTTTTTGTGGTTGAATTCAACAGTTTTTGATTTAAAATTGGCTGAAATATCAATTATTATATGTTTCGTTGAGAATTAATCTTTTTTGGTTGGAAATTTAACTATTTGGGTAAAATTTAAACTGAAATTAAAATGTAAAATTTAAGAAAACTCATCTTTTTAGTTGAAAGCTGAACTACTTTGTAAAAAATTATTCTTGTTGTTTTCAAAGATCACTTTGGTTGAAAATTTATCTATTTGATTTAAAACTAATCTTTTTCGGTAGAAAGTTAATCTTCCCGGTAAAAAATTCATCTCTTTGGTTAAAAATTAGACTATTTTGTTACAAACTCATTATTTTTTTTGTTAGAAATATATTTTTTTTTAATTGAAAATTCCACTATTTTGTTGAAAATTATTATTTTTTGGTTGAAGATTCATCTCTGGTTACAAATTTAACCATTTTGTTAAAAGTTCGTTTTTTTCGTTGAAAATTATTCTTTTTTTTTTAATGAAAATTTAATTATTCCACTTTTGGCTGAAAATTGATCTTCTTGAGTTGCAAATTCAACTATTTGTTTGAAAATTTGTCTTTTTTTGGTAGAAAATTAATCTTCCTGGTTGACAATTTATTTCCTTGATTGATAAATTAACTATTTTGTTGAAAATATATATTTTTTTAAATTGAAAATTCCACTATTTTATTAAAAATTATTATTTTTTTGGTTGAAGATTCATCTCTGGTTACAAATCTAACCATTTTATTAAAAGTTCGTTTTTTTCGTTGAAAATTATTTTTTTTTTTAAATTGAAAATTCCACTATTTTGTTAGAAATTATTATTTTTTTGATTGAAGATTCATCTCTGGTTACAAATCTAACCATTTTGTTAAAAGTTCGTTTTTTTCGTTGAAAATTATTATTTTTTTAATTGAAAATTCCACTATTTTATTAAAAATGATTATTTTTTTGGTTGAAGATTCATCTCTGGTTACAAATCTAACCATTTTGTTAAAAGTTCGTTTTTTTTCGTTGAAAATTATATTTTTTTTTTAAATGAAAATTTAATTATTCCACCTTTCGCTGAAAATTGATCTTCTTGAGTTGCAAATTCAACTATTTGGTTGACAAATTGTCTTTTTTGTTAGAAAATGAATCTTCCTGGTTGAAAATTTATTTCCTTGATTGATAATTGAACTATTTTGTTGAAAATTCATTTTTTTAAATTGAAAATTTCACTATTTTGTTAAAAATTCATTTTGTTGTTGTTAAAAATATAACTATTTGTTTAAAAAGACGTCTTTTTTGTAAAAAATTAATTTCTTTGTAAAGATTCATCTTTCGCTGAAAACTGAACTATTTTTTTAATTTTATTTTTTTTTGGTAATTAAGTTTTCGAACTAAAAATTCAACTATTCCATTTTTTTCTAATTTAACTTATCACTTTTAGTTGAAAATTGAACTATTTGGTTCAAAATGCCTTTTTTTGGTCAAAAATTGATCTTCTTGGTTGAAAATTAATTTTTTTGGTTGAAAATTCAACTGCCTGGTTAAAAGATAAAATACTTTGTCCAAAATTCATTCTTTTTTAATTAAAAATTCATCTACTTGATTGCAAATTAAACTATTTTGTTGAAAATTTGATTTTTTGTAGAATATTAATCGTATTGGTTGAAAATTCATCTTTTTATTGAAAATTCGTCTTTCTTAGTTGATTTCGATAGTTTTTGATTTAAAATTTGTTGAAATATCAACTATTATATGCTTTGTTGAAAATTCATTTTTTCGTTGAAGATTTATTATTTTAGTAGAAAATATATCTCTTTAGTTCAAAATTTAATTATTCTGTTAAAAAATCATTTTTTTCGTTAAAGAGTCATCTCTTTGGTTGATAATTTAACAATTTTGTTCGAAATTCGTTTCATTTTTCGTTAAAAATTAATTTTATTAACTTAAAATTTAATTATTCCACTTTTGGCTGAAAATTCATCTTTTTGAGTTGATAATTCATATTTTTTGTTGAAAATTCCACTGTTTTGTTAAAAATTTGCCTTTTTTGGTTGAATCTTGAACTATCGTGTTAAGATTCTTTTTTTTTGTTTGAAGATTCATTATTTTAATTGAAAATTCATCTCTCTTTCGTTAAAAAATAGAATATTTGGTTAAAAACTCGTTTTTTTTTCTTAAAAATTCACTTTTTTGTCAAAAATTCATTTTTCTGTTAAAAATTCTTTTTTTTTCTTGAAGATTGATCTCCGGTTGAAAATTTAAACATTTTGTTAAAAGTGAGTTTTTTTCGTTGAAAATTAATTTTTTTAACTGAAAATTTAATTTGTTCACTTTTGGCGGCAAATTTATCATTTTGAGTTGAAAATTTAACTATTTTGTTGAAAATTAATTTTTTTGGTAAAAATTAATTTTTTTTTGGTTGAAAATTCCATCATTTTGTTAAAACTTCGTTTTTTTTTTTTTGGTTGAATATTCATATCTTGTTGAAAATTTAATCATTTTGTTAAAAGTTCGTATTTTTCATTCAAAATTAATTTTTTTTAGTGAAAATTTAATTATTCCACTTTTGGTTGAAAATTTATTTATTAATTTCGTATTTTTTAGTAGAAAATGAATCTTCTTGGTTGATAATCTCTGTTTACTTCCTTGGTTGATAATTTAACTATTTTGTTGAAAATTCTTTTTTTTGTTGTTGTTAAAAATTCCTTTTTTTGTTGGAGATTCATCTCTGGTAGAAAATTTAATCATTTTTTTTAAATTTCGTTTTTTTCGTTGAAAATTATTATTTTTTTTAAACTGAAAATTAATTTATTTCACTTTTGGCTGAAACTTTTTTTTCAGTTGAAAATTTAACTATTTGGTTGAAAATTCGTATTTTTGGTAGAAAATGAATCTTCTTGATTGAAAATTTATTACCTTGATTGATGATTTAAATAATTTGTTGACAATTCTTTTTTTTTGTAAAAATTCATTTTTTTTTATTTGAAAATTCCACTATTTTGTTAAAAATTTATTTATTTTTTTGGTTGAACATATTTTTTTTAACTGAAAATTTAATGATTTGACTTTTGGCTTTAAATTTATCTTTTTGAGCTGAAAATTTAACTATTTGGTTTAAAATTCGTCTTGGTTGGTAAAAAATGTATTTTTTGGTTAATTAAACTTGTGTTTTATTCAAAATTAAAATCTTTTTGGTTCAAATATCAACTATTATATTTTTCGTTAAGAATTCATCTTTTTTGGTTGAAAATTCAATTATGTACTTAGTTGAAAATGGAACTACTTTGTTAAAAATTATTATTATTTTGTTGATTCATCATTTTAGTTCGAAAAACTTTTTTTTAATTTAAACATTTAGTTGAAGATCTTTTTTTTCTGTTAAAATTTAATTTGTTTAACTGAAAATTGACCAAATCCATGTTTGATTGAACACTTGTCTTCTTCAGTTGAAAGTTCAACTATTTGGTTGGTATTTTGCTGGAAATTTGTCTTTTATGTTAGAATATTAATCTTCTTGGTCAAAAAATCATCTTTTTTGTTAAAAATTAATTTCTTTGATTGGTAAGTTGAATATCTTGTTGAAAATTAGTCTTTTTTAGTTAAAAAGTAATTATTTAAACTGAAATGTAAAACTATTGCATTTTTCCTTGAAAATTTATCTTTTTTTAGTTAAAAATTATTTTATTTGGTTGAAAAGTCGTCTTTCTTGAGGTGAAAATTCAGTTATTTTGATATAAAATTCATATTTTTTATTGTAAACTAAATTATTTGATTGAAAATTGATATATTTTGTTGAAAAATCGTCTTTTATGGTGAAGAATTAATCTTCTTGGTTGGAAATTCATCTCTTTGGTTGAAAATTTAACTATTTTGTTAAAAATTATTTTTTTCTGTTCAAAATCATTTTTCTAACTTAAAATTGATGGTATTTAGTTGAAACTTCATGTATTTTGTTAAAAATTAATCTTTCTTGGTTGAAAAATCAATTATTTGGTTAAAAATTCATTTTTAGTAAAGAAAATTCTTATGTAAGATCTTTTCAATACCCTTATAACTATCACTGTTTTTTGCATACCTGAAAAAAATTTGTAACAGTCAGGGAAGATGAAAAATAGGCGAGGAAGAAATCAGGGAATTTCAAAATTGCAATTTTGTAGCAAACCTGTTAAAGTTTTTTAAATCTTGAAATTCGGGGTACAGTCAAACTCGTAAATTAGTATCCATCGGAAATTTTAAATAAATTTTTTTCAAATGAAAGAAAGAAAGATTCGCATTTTTAAATAAAAATGTAAAAACTGTTATGATTTGGAACAGGGGATTTTGAAAGAGATATTTATAATTCTGAATTTGAAAAGAGGATTTTTAAAAAGAATGATAATTTTGAGTGGGTTCAAGAAATTTTTCATAAGAATTATCATTCTGATTTATACCTGGAGTTAAAAAAAATATAATGAAGTATAATTCTGTCTTGGGATAGTGAATTTTCGAGAAAAATTATATGTAATTCTAAATTGGATCAGAGAATTTTCAAAAAACAATTCTAATCCAGGTCTCATTTTTTATAGGGTTCCACACATGGAGAGATTGAATTCAGGGTCTACTGAAGCGAAGAAAGAAAATGAGGATTCGCAATACGAAATGGTGACGCCTCTTCCTCTGAGTACTCAGAGTTCAATCAGAAGTCAGATAAGTAGAGAACTTCCCACTCCAACTTCACCAATAATCCATAATACCCTCCCGAATAAAACCGACGAATCGGACTATGATAAGCTCCAGTATTTTGGAACGATTCATAAATCCGAACATAATCCTGCATACAGAACTCCAAATATTAATGTACCTCCTAAATCATTGGCACTTCCCTCCGCTGCTGATGTGAGTCCGAATCCAAAACTGAATGACTATGATATAGTCGATGACATGTATGCTGTGAGACTTGCGGATGATAGTCATTTAGGATATGGAGTGATTAGGAAAAAATCGACTAACAGTAACGCTGAACCAGAACATAAGGTCTATAATGACTCGGAATATGCGATTGTCTCGAAGCCTAAGAGAGTTTAAAACGCTGTTTCGTCGTGAAACAGTTTGTTCTTAAACAAATTCCAATGATTTATATTTTTATACAGTTTTTTTTTATCAAGTTCGATTTTATTTGCTCGTGCGAAAGCGAGGGAATGAAATAGAATTGTTATGAATCTGTCTAGTTTTAATTCTTTGCATGGTTTATTTTAAGGGATCATTTACATTTTTACCATTTTTTTTAAGTTTCTCGCGTTCATGATTATCCACTTTTAATGGTTTCGAGGCTTGAACTAGTCTTTAATTTGAACATTTCAAATCTTGACATTTTTTAAAAGAGTTTAATTACAAAATAGTTTAATATTTGCTTTGTATTAAACGCTGAAATCTAAAAATTCAATTGATGGATTTTTAAACCTAAAAAAGTTTTTTGTTTAAAATTAATTTATATAATTTCAAAGTTCAAACTTACGGTATTGTATAATTTTTATTTTAAATTGTGCGAATTGAGAAATTTTCATGCTTCCATTTTGAACATTTGAATTTCAAAGAACGTTGCATAAACTTACATATTTTGACTCACTGAAATCTATTAAATAAATAATATTTTATACTTTGTTCTATCAAATTTTGTCGACAGGAAAGTAAAATTTATTAAAATAAATATACATAAATATTTAGTTACTTTTGTAAGGTTGTATCATTAACCTAGGTACTTAAAAACTATTAGTTTCATGATTTTAAATTAAAAATATATTTTTCATCTCTTTTTTAAGCGCAATAATTTTTTGACAAATAGTAAAATAATATTGAGTATAGAGAAAAGAAAAAAAAAACTTTTTTTGAAATGTGGTATCATACAAGAATAACCTGTAATTTAAAAAAAAAATCACTTTTAGCCACCACAGAGAGGTTGAAACTTTCGAAAGTTTGCAATATTAAAAAAAAATTTGCATGAGTTAAAAAATTATTGCGAATTTTTTATGTATACAGTTTTCGATAATAAATAATAATATAAAGTCATATTTAAAAAAAAATTATATAAAGTTAGAATTTGTTGAGGTACGAACAGAAATTAAGTTTTTTGTATTTGGTTAATGGCATACTTATTTGCCATTTTTTCCTAGTATTTTTCGAAAGACTAATATTGTTCTAACGGAAGAAACACACAACTATTTTTTTTTTAACTTGAAACAAATTTTTAACATTCTTCTTGTTTAAAAAATTTGAAATCAATATTCGATTAACTAAATCCAAAAAATGTAATAGTTTTTTTTATATTTAAAAAAATTGTAACTTGATCAAAAATTATTTTATCTAAAATATTATTTTTGTGTAATTTGTTATTGAAAAGTGAAAACATAAAAAATTGTCCAAAAATCGTTCAAAAAAGCGTGCGTAATATATGAATTATATTATTAACTTTCCGTAAATTCAATTTCAGTTCCTTCTTAAGAATTGTTCAAGCATCATTTTTTGTATTCGATGAGTAACAAGTTTATAAGTATTTTTTAACAAATTTTAAATTATTTAAACTATTATTTATTAAGAAATCTTAATTGCCCCTATAAATCGTAAAAAGTCAGTATTTTTGGAATTAATGACACAATTAATTAATGTTAGGAAGAATATATGTATTTCTTACAGACATTTTGTAATTGTTTAAACAATTTTTACATGTTTAAATTTTTCCATCGCAAATCATGATCTCTTAAACTAATTACATATTTAGTGGATGTAATTATCAGGATATTGTTTCTTTCAGAAGTTATACCTGGATTGTTCAAATAATTATGATATGCTTGAACAATTTGTTTTATTATATTATGAGCAAATAATAATTTGAAAAATTTCGGTATAACTTCTTTATAATAAGCGACATGGTCTAAAGAGATTTAAAAAGCTTGAATTTTCTCCACCTTTCCAATAAAAAGTCAGTAGTAAATAATTATTAATTGTTTAATTGTGTGATTGGTTCAAGAAAATACTAAATTTTGATGACTTGGTGGGGAAAAACTTGAACAAATGGAAATTCTTTAAACAATTGAAAAATTCTTTAAACGAAAAATATTATTCTCAACATTCACTTACTGTGTGATTAATCATAAAAAATACTAACTTACCACGACTTACAGGGAAAATTAAAAAAATAATTGTTTCAACAATTTAAAATTAGTTCAAAAATATTCGCAAACCTATCACGTACAGAATACAAAAAAGTATGTTGAGATAATTACACAAAATCCCGTATTTGCCATAAATATTATATGAAACTGCTATTTTGCCTTTTTCGGGTAATTTTCCGGGCACGATACAAAGGGGATGGGGCGCCAAATTGAAAAAATTATGGAGTGGAAATTATTCCTGTAACATTTCTTGAGTAGTGATTGAAATTAAATTTCCAAAAAATTAATAACAAGTAGTTGTTTTTCCTATTTTTCCGAAAACTGAGCTTTTTCTCTCCGGGAATCTTACAAAATGAAGGGGAGCCTCGCCCTTTTCAGTGAAAAAAAAATGGCAAATTCATTTTTGGACCACCCTAATGAATATTTATTCCAGTGAGTCAAAATCTCTGTTCATACAACGTTTTTTGAACCGATGCTTTATTTGAATTTGTTCACTTGAGAATTTTTCAAATCTCAGCTTAAAAAAGCTCAATTGTGAAAGTTCCCTTAGAATATTCCCTTTTCTTTATGTTTATAATCATATCAAGACGAGTATTTTTCTTCAGTTTTACTTACGGAGGGTGAAACTCGGAAAATGAACTTACGAAGAATCATTTTTCCATTCGTCAGTTTACAAACGATGATAAGAACGACTGATCAAAACTCAAATCTAGTGCCTTAACTACGCGTTGTAATATTAAAGAGAAAGAAGGTTTGTGCAAAATATTTAAATGTGAAGTTTATAAAAAAAATGCAAAATTAGTCCTTTCATTTAAATCTTTAAATTGTTTTTTTATTAGGGACTCTGTTTATTAATAACTGTTCAAAAACTGCGTCACACTGACGGGGGTGGGGGGGGGGTCAGGTTTTGTGACGATTTATGACTTATGAAATTTATGAATATGAAAACAATTTTTCGAAATGCTTGAAAAAATTAAAGTTAAGTTATTTTATTTTGCAAGTAAAGCATCTAAATACAGACTTCACACTCTTTCCCCATTTTTCAAAAATTCCTTTTTTCAACCTGTTTTGAAGAAACTTCCCCTTTTTCTCGTTTTTTTTCGCTTAAATATGAACTGAATTAATAGAATCCAAAGAAAATCCAACTATTTTTCGTTGAATGTTAATTATTTTTAATTAAATGGTCTAATATTATATTTTTGGTTCGGAATTCATCTCTTCTAGTTGTAAATTCTACTATTTGATTGAAAATTTAATTATTTCGTTGAAAATTCGTTTATTTTTTGCTCGAAAATGAACTTTTTTAATTGAAAATTTAACTATTCCGATTTTGATTAAAAACTGATCGTTTTTAATTGAAATCCATCTATTAAATTTTTGTTTGAGAATTTATCTTTTTTCGTTGAAAATTCAACTAGTTGTTGAAAGTTGAACTACTTTTTTAAACATTCTTTTTTTTTAAAAATTGAACTATTTTGTTGAACACTAATTTTTTTAACTGAAAATTTGACTATTCCATGTTTTGTTGCAAATTGATAATTTTTAGTTGAAAATTCAACTATTTGATTGAAATTGTATGTATTGTGTTGTAAATTCGTCTTTTTTAGTAGAAAATTAATCTTCTTGATTGAAAATTTACCTAATTGGCTGAACTACTTATTTAAACATTCATTGTTTTGTTGAAAATTTATATATATTTTTTTTAAGTTCGTTTTCTTGGTTTGAAAATTAATTTTTTAAATTGAAAATTGAACTATTCCATTGTTTGTGGAAAATTGATTCTTTTTAGCTGAAAATTTCACTTATAGTTGAAAATTTATGTACTTTGTTGTAAATTCGTCTTTTTTAGTAGAAAATTAATCGTCTTGATTGAAAATTCATACTTGGTGGAAAGTTGAACTACTTTGGTAAAAATGCAACTGTTTTGTAGAAAAATCGTCTTTTTGGCTTGAAAGTTCAATCATTTGGTAGAAAATTAAACTATTTCTTTCGGAAATTCATATTTTCAGGTTGAAAATTCAACTATTTTGTAGAAAATTCTTCTTTTTATCTTAAAAATTCAACTAGTTGACTATTTTGTTGTACATTCGTGTTTTTTAGTAGAAAATTAATCTTATTGATTGAAAATTGTACTACTTCTTGGCTTAAAAATTCAACTATTTAGTTATAAATCAAACTGTTTGGTTGATAGTATTTTTTTTTTAATCAGCTATATGGTTGAAAATTCATCTTTGTAATTTGAAAATTCAACTACGTGGTTAAAAATTCAAATATTTTGTTGAAAGTTCAATTATTTTGTAAAAAATCATTTGTTTTTAAATTCATCTATTTTGTTGTAAATTCGTCTTTTTGGATATAAAATTCTTCTCTCTGGATTTAAAATTCATCTTTTTTGGTAGAAAAGTTCTAGGTTGAAAATCCAACTTTAAAAACTTACAAAATACGTCTTTTTGGTTTGAAAATTCGAATATGTATTTGGTTTAAAATACAACTTTGTGGTTAAAGTTAATTATTTTTTGTTATAAAATACGAGCATTTGGTTAAACATTAGTATCCTATGTATAAAATTCCACTTTTTGGTTAAAAATTCACCTCTTTTGCTCAATAAGTCAACCATGGTCAACTATTTGGTTCGAAATTCAACTTTTTGTTGAAAATGAAATATATTTTGTGGAAATCTTAAGCGTTTCATATTGAACTTATTATGGTACCTATACATCAATTCGATTTAAAAAAATGTATTCCCTTATTATTGGATTGTGAAGTCTGTTAAAATATTATTGTGGATTTAGAAAGTTTTCAAAATAGCGTGACGTAGTTTTTGAACGGCACCTTAAGTATTAAGAAAGTGCCTATATTTTTAACAGAGAAAAATATTAGTTTTAAATATTGACACTTTTTATCGCATCTACTTAAAACAATGATTGAGTATTCCTTGCACAAAACTTCCACACTCTGACTATTACTTTAAGTGATGATTTAAACCAAATTCTACGAAATCCTATTTGATTCCGTGACTTTTCAGAAGTCGCCTTGCGTACTTAGTAAATTCCTTATAAATATTGTTATTAATTGTTATAGAAATTCTGGTCTTAAGTATTATTAATTCCTCTATTATGTAAAAACATTAATATGCGGTGCATAATGTATATATTATATATGTACGAAGTTTACGAAAACTATTCCTTTTTTTAATAGATACGTCCCATGATTTTGAATACCAGTTACTGAATTTAATCAAAGATTGGTGCATCACGTACATATTTTATTAAGTTAGAAATACTGGAATAGGTTTCAGGAACGACCAAAGAATGATTTCTATGAATATTACCTTTGTGACACAAACAGCAGATGTTATAAATTAGTTGGATTGAAATTGAAATCGATTTCTAAATCTTTATTTTACTCGAATCCAGAATTAAATTAATAGCATATTGCCCGGAAATTGGTTCGAATCGAAATATATTGCGCCACCTCTGAATATAATTTTTTTTTTTTCAAGCAAAAAAAATTGGATTTATTTTTGTGTGGATTCGAAAAAATTTCCGGGCGATATGCATTAAAATTCGAAAAAAAATAATTTCCTATGCATTTTTGGACCACCCTAATGTGGAGTTTCTGAAGTATCTTGAATTCTTTGGAAATATTTCAGGGCATTTTTAAAGATCCCGAGAAATTTTGAATAGATTTCAATCATTTGAAGGGATTTTAAAGATTTTAGGGTATTTTTTAATACTTCTGAGGCATTCTCAAGTGCTTTTAATTAAAAATATTTTAGGCAATTGAAAAAATTCCAAGGATTTTTAAAATCATTTTATTAATTTGAAGTGATTTCAAAGCATTTTAAATATTTTAAGATAAAGAATTGTCTAGAATTTCGGAAGATATGGAACGATTTTACAGGATCTATAAGGTTTTAAGATATTTTAAAAGATTTCCCAGGATTTCAATGATTTTAAGCGTTTTTAAAGTTCTCAATATATTTTAATATATTCTCCAGGAAATAATATCATAGAATTTCACGGGATTTTATAATATTTTAATGGATTTCAAAGAATTTATCTATTTATTTACCTATGAGATTTTAAGATATTTTAAAAGATTTGACAGGTTTTTATCAGATTTCCGAGCATTTCAATGATTTTAAACGGTTTTAAAGCTCTCAATGTATTTTTTACTACATTTTCCAGGATTTCGGGAAATTGTATCATAGAATTTCGCTGGATTTTATTATATTTTAGTAAATTTTAAAGAATTTATTCACGAGGACTGAGATATTTTGCAGGGTTTCAAAGATTTGAAATTAGTTTTTGGAATTCACCTTACATTCTCATTAATTTATTCTGAATTCTTTTAATTTTAACAAAAAAAACTGCATTCACTTGAATTCTTCTAAATTTACTCAATTCAACTTAATTTTGTGGATTTATTTTATTTTTAAAAGTTTTGATTTAATTGATCCTGAGGATCAATTTATAAAATGATGCAAGGATTTGAAATATCTTAATTTATTTTTCAAATTCCTTTGCATTTTCAAAAGCTTTAGAAAATTTCAAGAGATTTCAAAAGATTGCAAAGGATTTATAAATATTTTAGGCTATTTTAAAAGATTACAAAGAAATTTAGTATTGATTTCAGTAATTTAATGGGATTTCAAAGGATTATAAATATTTTAGGGTATTTTAAAAGATTCCCAGGCATTTTCAAGACCTTTAAATTTGCTTTAAACAATTGCAAGGAATTTCCAAGGGTTTTAATAATTTTAAGGGATTAAAACAAATTTTCATGTGGTTTTAACGAATTTCAGAGGATTTGGAAGGATTTTACAGGACTTATAAGGTTTTAAGATATTTTAAAAGATTCTTAGGGGTTTTATAAGATTTCCAAGGATTTCAATGATTTTAAATCAAATTTCATAGAACTTCACAGGATGTTATAAGATTTTAATGAATTTCAAATAATTTATTCTCAAGAAGTGAGGGATTTCAAAGGGTTTTTAAAGATTTCACGAGATTTTCAAATACTTGTTGCAATTCATTTTTAATTTGCGTTGAATTCTTATTAGTTTATCCTGAATTCTTTTAAATCCTTTTAAATTCTTCTAAATTCACCCAATTTTATTCAATTCAAAGGATTTTTAAAAAGTTTTTGTTTAATTCATCTTGAAGTCTTTTAAACTCACCGTTAATTCGTAGACATTTCATCTAATTCTTTTGAATGCTCTTTTAATTTTTCTAAACTCATTTCAAAGTTTCTCAATTCAATCAATTTTTGCATTTATTTTCATTGTTTTAAATTCACTTAATTCTGTAAAGTTATTTTTTGCAATTCACCCTGAATTCTTATTAATTTACCCTTAATTCTTTGGAATTCTGTGGAATTTTTTTAATTCACTTGAATTCTTCTGAATGTACTCAATTCTACTTAATTTAAGGATTTAAAAAAAAAATTTAAGTTTTTATTAAATTGTTCCTAAAATTTACTGATTGTAATGAAGTTTTTTCATATTATTAAATTTTTTTAATCCACCTTGAATTTTTATGAATTTCTTCAATTTTTTTAATCTTCTCCAATTCATTTGAATTCTTTTAAATTTAACTTGAATTATTTTAATGTCTTATGAATTTACCCTGAATTTGTTAGACTTTGAGCACGCAAAAGTACCCTATGGGTCCCTATATTTTATCCCATAGGTACTGTGAGGCCTGCTTTTGGTAAAGAAAAATTTTGAAAATTAATTTTAAAAATTCTGCTGTTTGTATTACATAGGAATTCGTCGAAAGGAATAAAGTCAAATAATGTGAATCGTATTATCAGATAATTATCTCGAATAGTTATATTTAATTTGTGACTATATATCTTATATTTTGACTTTTCTTTTGGTCACAACTTAAAATAAACTATGGCAGAATATGAAAAGTTAGAACGCTCAAGATGTACGTTATATTTCTAAAGTTCTGTCATTTATTTGCCAATGATATCGCCATATATTTGATCTAAAGAAAACTAGTTTACGGTATCTTATTTTAGAATAGACTTGAAAATTATTATTTATTATAAGTCCCTTACTTTGAACATCTTTCTTTAATTATCTTCTTTGTCAATTTACGTAACCAGTGAATTTATTATTTATTGGGTGAACGGGCAAGTAAATCAAAAATAAAAAGTCGGTGTTATTTCAAACATAAAATCATTTTCATTTAATGTCCAATGTACCAATAATTAGACTTTGAATATTTTTAATTCAAGATCGAAGAAGCGAGTAAAAAAATCTAATAGATATATCCAAAACTTTGCTGAATACTGTACAATCTATTTGACTTAGGTTTATGTACAAGAGAGTTTACATTGCGAACTTTTGTATGTTGTATAAATAAATTTTTAATAAATTTTTATACCATTCTCAAAATCCTAGTTTTCATTATTTCCTATATTTTCCGTCTCGAAATTTCTTCCTTTTCTTGATTTTCAGAATTTTCGACTTCCTGCTGCTTCAGTTTGACTTTGAACTCAATTTTTTCCAGTGATGCAGAGAGCTGTGCAGTATCTAAACCAAAAAAATTTAGATGCTTGGTTAAGTTTTTATTTGTTTGCTGTTATTTGGCGACAAAATAACCTTAAAAATGTAATATTGCCGACATTATAAAATATCCGACACTATAAAATTGCCGATGCAGGAAAATTTCCAAGTGATAAAATTCCCGAATCTAAACAATTGAAAAAATTGTTTCATTAATAAATGAATTATAAAATAATAAATAAAATAACAAATATGTTCATCAAATAAAAGCATTTTATTTTATTTATTATTTTTTAGTTTAGTATTTTGTTTTTGCTGAGGACTCAAATACTTTGTTAAAAATTCAATTTTTTTTAAGATTCATCATTTTAATTGAAAATTCATCTCTTCGGTTGAAAATAAAATTTTTAAACTAAACATCTATTCCATGTTTGGTTGAAAATCAATTAATTTGGGTTGAAGATTCCACTATTTCGTTGAAAACTTGTCGTTTTAGATGGTAGAATTCAACTCTTTTTTTATTTAAAATAAAAATCTTTTTCGGTTGCAAATTCAACTACTCATATAAAAGTTAAACCACTTTGTTAAAAATTTATTCTTTAGTTTGAAAATGCATCACTTTAATTTGAAATTGAACTCTTTAACTATTTTGTCGAAAATTCGTTGTTTTTTTTGTTTTGTTTTTGGTTAAAAACTAATTATTTTAGTTGAAAATGCAACTGTTCCATTTTTGGTTGAAAATTAATCTTTTTTAGTTAAAAAATAAATTAGTATGTTGGAACTTCATTTATTTGGTGGAAAATTCGTTTTTTCTGGGTTGGAAATTAATTTTTTCAAGTGAGAATTTAACTATTCCATTTTCGGTTGAAAATTGATATTTTTTAGTCAAAAATTCAAATATTTTGTTGAAAACTCATGTATCTAATTTAAAATTCTTTTTTTATGGAAATTTAATTATTGTGTTGGAAATTCCTTTTTTTCAATTGATCTTGTTTAGTTTAAAATGCAACTATTTTGTTAAAAATTTATTTTGTTTAGGTTGAGAATTCAACTATCTTTTTGAAAATTTATCCTTTTGGTAGAATTCAACTGTTTTTTATTCAAAATAAAAATATTTTTCAGACGAAAACTTAAATACTTGGTTGAAAGTTGAACTACTACTTTGTTAAAAAATTCATTCTTCTGTTAGAATATTTACCACTTTAGTTAAAAATTGATCCCTTTGTTTAACAATTCAACTATTTTGTTAAAAATTCTTTTTTTTTGGTCGACAATAAATTTTTTTGACTGAAAATTTAACTATTCCATTTTATGTTAAAAACTTATTTTTTGTAGTTCAAATTATAACTATTTGGTTGAAAATTCATTAATTCAGACCGAAGATTCAACTATTTTATTGAAAATTAGTCGTTTCGTAGAATTAAAATGTTTTTTATTTAAAACTAAAATCTTTTTTGGTTGAAAATTCAATTACTCACTTGAAAGTTGAACTACTTTGGTACAAATTTAGTCTTATGGTTGAAAATTCATCACTTGAGCTGAAAATTGATCTTTTGGTTGAAAGTTTAACTATTTTATTGAAAATTAGTTTTTTGTCAAAATTAATTATTTTAATTGGAAATTTAACTATTCCATTTTTGGTTGAAAATTGATATTTTTTACAATTAGTTGAAAATTAAACTAGTTGGTTGAAACTGCATTTATTTTGTTGAAATTATTTGTTTAATGAAAACTTACTATTTCATTTTTGAATAAAAATTGATCTTTTTACTTGAAAATTCATCTTTTTTGGTTGAAAGTTCAAATAATTTGTTAAAAATCAGTTTTTTGGTTAAAGATTCATTATTCAAGTTGAAAATTCAACTATTTGGTCGTAAAGTAACTTTTTTGTGGAAATTTGTATAATAGACTTGAAAATTCAGCTGTTTTGTAGAAAATTCTTTTTTTTTTCTCTTGTAAATTTAACAATTTGGTAGTGAAATTGAACTATTTGTTTACGTATTTTTTGTTAAAAGTGTAACTATTGTGTTTTAATACGTTTTTTTACAAATTGATCTTGTTTAGTTGAAAGAGCGATTGTTTGGTTACAAATTTATTTATTTAAGTTGAGGGTGCAACTATTTTGTTAAAAATTGGTCGCTTTAGTAGAATTAAACTATTTTTTATTGAATATTAAAATCTTTTATGGTTGAAAATTCAATTACTCACTTGAAAGTTGAACTACTTTGTTACAAATTTAGTCTTATGGTTGAAAATTCATCACTTGAGCTGAAAATTAATCTTTTGGTTGAAAGTTTAACTATTTCGTTGAAAATCAGTTTCTTCTCAAAAATAAGTATTTTAGTTGAAAATTTAACTATTCCATTTTTGGTAGAAAATTGATATTTTTTACAATTAGTTGAAAATTAAACTAGTTGGTTGAAACTGCATTTATTTTGTTGAAATTTGGTTTTTTCTCCGGATTAGCAATTATTATTTTAAATGAAAACTTAACTATTCCATTTTTGGTTAACAATTGATCTTTTTACTGGAAAATTCAACTATTTGGTTGAAAATTCATGTCTTAGGATGAAAATTCGCATTTTTTGTTTGAAAATTCATCTGCTTTGGAAGAAATTAAATTATTTTGTTTGAAAATGAAACTATTTAATTAAAAATGAACCTTTTTGGTTAAGAATTCAAGTATTTTGTTGAAAATTCGTCTTTTTTTAATAGAATTCAACTTTTTTTAATATAAAATTAAAATCTTTTCTAGTTGGAATATCAACTATTACATTTTTCATTGAAAATTCATCTTTTTTGGTTGAAAGTTGAAATAATTAGTTGAAAATCAATTTTTTGGTTAAAGATTCATCATTTCAGTTGAAAATTCAACTATTTAGTCGTAAATTAACTTTTTTGTGGAAATTCATATTTTCGGGTTGAAAATTCAGCTGTTTTGTAGAAAAATCGTTTTTTTGTTTGTAAATTTAACAATTTGGTGGTAAAATTAAACTATTTGGTTACATATTTTTGGTAAAAATTTCAACTATTGCTTTGAATTTTTTTTCACAAATTTACCTCGTTTAGTTGAAAGTGCGACTGTTTGGTTACAAATTAATTTATTTAAGTTGAGGTTGAGGTTGCAACTATTTTGTTGAAAATTGGTCGCTTTAGTAGAATTAAACTATTTTTTATTTAATATTAAAATCTTATATGGTTGAAAATTCAATTACTCAGTTTAAGTTGAACTACTTTGTTAAAAATTTAGTCTTATGGTTGAAAATTCATCACTTGAGCTTAAAAATTGATCTTTTGGTTGAAAGTTTAACTATTTTGTTGAAAATTAGTTTTTCTCTCAAAATTAAGTATTTTAATTGAAAATTTAACTATTCCATTTTTGGTTTAAAATTGATATCTTTTACAATTAATTGAAAATTAAACTAGTTGGTTGAAACTTCATTTATTTTGTTGAAAATTCGTTTTTTGTCTGGGTTAGAAATTATTTTTTTAAATGAAAACTAAACTATTCCATTTCTAGTTAAAAATTGATCTGTTTTACCTGAAAATTCAACTCCTTGATTAAAAATTCATGTATTAGGTTTAAAATTCACATTTTTGGTTTGAAAATTCATCTGCCTTGGTAGAGATTAAATTATTTTGTTGAAAATTCGTCTTTTTTATAGAATTCAACTTTTCTTTTATTTACAAATAAAATCTGTTTTAGTAGAAATATCAACTATTACATTTTTCATTGTAAATTCATATTTTTTGGTTAAAAGTTGAAATAATTTCTTGAAACTCAGTTTTTTTTGTTAAAGATTCATCATTCAAGTTGAAAATTCAACTATTAGGTCGTACATTAACTTTTTTGTGGAAATTCATATATTCGGGTTGAAAATTAAGCTGTTTTGTAGAAAAATCGTTTTTTTTCTTGTCAATTTAACAATTTGGTAGTAAAATTAAACTATTTGGTTACATATTTTTGGTTAAAATTTTAATTATTGTGTTGACATTTTTTTTACAAATCTATCTCGCTTAGTTGAAAGTACAAGTGTTTGGTTACAAATTAATTTATTCAGGTTGAGGTTGCAACTATTTTGTTGAAAATTGGTAGCTTCAGTAGAATTAAACTATTTTTTCTTTAAAATTAAAATCTTTTATGGTTGAAAATTCGCATTTTTGGTTTGAAAATTCATGTACTTTGGTAGAAAGTAAATTATTTTGTTTGCAAATGAAACTATTTGATAAAAGATGAACCTTTTTGGTTAATAATTCAAGTATTTTGTTGAAAATTCGTCTTTTTTTATAAAATTCAACTCTTCTTTTATTTACAATTAGAACATGTTTTGGCTGAAATATCAACTGTTACATTTTTCATTAAGAACACATATTTTTTGGTTGAAAGATGAAATGATTTGTTAAAAAACAGTTTTTTGGTTAAAGATTAATCATTTAAGTTGAAAATTCAACTATTTCGTCGTAAACTAACTTTTTTGTGGAAAATTCATATTTTTGGGTTAAAAATTCAGCTGCTTTGTAGAAAAATCGTTTGTTTTTTTTGAAAATTTAACAATTTAGTAGAAAAATTAAACTGTTTGGCTGAAAATGTACATTTTAGTTAAAAATTCATATTTTTTGTTCAAAATTTAACTATTGCGTTGGAAATTCTTTTTTTGTTTTGTCACAAATTCATTTCGTTTAGTTGAAAGTGCGACTGTTTGGTTTAAATTTAATATTTTCGGGTTGAGGATTCCACTATTTTGTTGAAAATTTGTCGTTTCAGTAAAATTAAACTATTTTTTATTTGAAATTAAAATCTCTTATGATTGAAAATTCAATTACTTAGTTGAAAGTTGAACTAATTTTTCAAAAATGTAGTCTTTTGCTTGAAAATTCATCACTGGAGTTGAGAATGTATTTTTGGTTAAAAATTTAACTATTTTGTTGAAAATTCCTTTTTCTTGCCCGATTCTTGTCCTTGATTCTTTTTTCTTGAGCTTAAATAATTAATTAAAATTAATTATTTAAGCCGAAAATGTAACTATTCCATTATTTTTGCAAATTGCTCTTTTTTAATTTAAAATTGTGTTTTTTTTTTCTAGTTGAAAAATCAACTATTTGGCTACTATTCGTGAATTTGGTTGAAAATTTGTCTTTTGGTTAAAAATGTCATCTCTTTTGGTAGAAATTAATTTTTTCGTTTGTTAAAAATGCAACTGTTTGGTTTAAATTTAATATTTTCGGGTTGAGGATTCAACTATTTTGTTGAAAATTTGTCGTTTCAGTAAAATTAAACTATTTTTTATTTAAAATTAAAATCTCTCATGGTTGAAAATTCAATTACTTAGTTGAAAGTTGAACTAATTTTTCAAAAATTTAGTCTTTTGCTTGAAAATTCATCACTGTAGTTGAGAATGTATTTTTGGTTAAAAATTTAACTATTTTGTTGAAAATTCCTTTTTCTTGTCCGATTCTTGTCCTTGATTCTTTTTTCTTGAGCTTAAATAATTAATTAAAATTAATTATTTAAGCCGAAAATTTAACTATTCCATTATTTTTGCAAATTGCTCTTTTTTAATTTAAAATTGTGTTTTTTTTTCTAGTTGAAAAATCAACTATTTGGCTACTATTCGTGAATTTGGTTGAAAATTTGACTTTTGGTTAAAAATGTCATCTCTTTTGGTAGAAATTAATTTTTTCGTTTGTTAAAAATGCAACTGTTTGGTTTAAAAGTAAGGTTCATTCGCCTTATACCCTACACGAATCCGAACCGGCGATTCAAAATTCAAAGATACACTTTTCCTTGCGGTATGCCAATTGAAATAAAAGAAAGATACAACACTCTTAGGCCCATACCAGTTGAAGAACAAACTGTATTATCAACGTATAATGGTGACGTATTTGCAATATTTTCGAGAAGAAATGATTATCTTCGTGCAATATATGCAAAAAGATATCATAACACACAATATAGCACGGACAAACGGGTGAAAATAAACATGAACAGCGGCGCGGTGGAAGATATGACCCCGGAAGAAATAGATGAATCTCCCACAGGCATAAATAACCTAGTCACAAGGAATTTTAAAAAAATAACTGTGCCCCTTAATGAAGAAAAATAATAACTGCAGTTTGAAGCAAAATTGAAGAATGGTGATATCTAACACATCTATTGGCGATTCAAATTGGTGTAAAGTGAATTTACCTGCTTCGTCTTGTTCAATAAAACCATATACGTTTAAAATGGAAATATTTACAGATGCTTCACTTTCAGAATGGGGTGCACCTTGTAACAATTAAAACATTCGAGGTTTTCGGAGTTCTAAGGAAAAATTACATCCTATAAATTATTTAGCAGTACTTTCATTTTTTTAGTGTTGGAAGCGTTTGCGAGTTCAATTCAAAATTGCACATTTTTACTTGGAATTGATTATACGACCGTAGTATCGTACGCTAACAAAATGGGTGGTAATTTAAACTTTTGTCCGTTTCCAACCGGAACATATGAAAAAATGAATAATGAATCATGAAAAAAATAGTACGTTCTTATTGTCTATTTGATACAAGAGTTTCATGAAAAAAATATTTCAATACCAAATTTAAATGTCATTAAATCACAATTAATTAAAATTTCTCAGGGCAAGTGGACATAAGTCGTTTTTCCCCCTGGGTCTTCAAATATAATAGACTTTTGAACCAAAAATAGAAAATCCAACTATTTTTGGTTGAAAGGTCTATTATATTTTTGGTTGGAAATCTTTTGGTTAACAATTTGAATATTTGGTAAAAAATCTGATTATTTTGTTGAAAAGTTCACTATATTGTTAAAAAACCATTCTGTTTTCGAAAATTCAACTGTTTTTGGTTGAAGTTTAATATTTTTTGCTTAAAAATTTGACCATTTGGTTGAAAATTCATCTTTGTAGGTTGTTAGTTCATCAATTTGGTTACAAACTCAACTATATTGTTGAAGAATTAATTATTTTATTGAAAATTGAACTACTATTTTGTTCAAACATTTTTTTTTTGTCGAAAATTCAATTTTTTTTGTTGAAAACTCGTCTTTTTGGATTTAAAATTCATCTTCAATGGTAGAAAAGTAATAATTTTTGGCTGAAATATATAAATAAATTTGAACTATTTAAACTTGAATCTAAAATTGTTTTATTCAGTTTATAGAAGATTCTATGTTAAAAATGTTACAAGCGGTTACAAGATTAAAATGCTGGTCCTTGAATAATAATTGACAGGAAAAATGAAAAATTGGCGAGTTAAATATTCATCATATTAGTCGAAAAATTTATCTCTTTGGTTGAAAATGTACCTCTTTTGTAAAAAATTTGGCTTTTTGGGTTGATATTTCAAATTATTTTGGTAATGCATTCAACTAATTGGTTGAAAGTGAACTTTTTTTTTAAATTCATAATTTCGGGTATAAAAATCAACAATTTTGTTAAAAACTCATCCTTTTTGGTTGAAAATTTCAACTTTTTTGTAGAAAAATCGTCTTTTGGTCTTGAAAATTCAACAATTTAGTTGAATTTTTTTTCTTGACTAAAAAACATTTTTTGATTGAAACTTCCTCTTTTTTGGATGAATTCAATTGATTTAATTTAAAATTAAAATCTTTTTGAAATATAAACTATTACATTTTTCGTTGAGGATTAATCTTTTTTTGGTTCAATATTCAACTATTGGGTTGAAAGTTCAACTACTTTGTTAAAAATTCATTTTTTTTTGTTGATGATTCATAATATTAGATGAAAATTCATCTATTTCATTGAAAATGTACCTCTTTTGTTGAAAATTCGTATTTTTGTTTGAAAATGTAACTATTATTGTAGTAGAATCAACTATTTGGCTGAAAATTAACTTTTGTGCTCAAAAATAATAATTTTAGGTTTAAAGTTCAACTATTTTGTTGAAAAGCGGTCTTTTTGGTTTGAAAATTTATATATTTTGATAGGAAATTAATCTTCTTTGGTTGAAGATGTAAACGGTTAGTTGAGAAATCTTTTTTGGTTAAAAATTTAATTAATTTCTTGAAAATTCAACAATTTTGTTAAAAGTTCATCCTTTTTGGTTCAAAATTCGTCTTTTTGTGTTGAAAAATCAACTATTTTGCTAGAAAATTCCATTATTTGGTTGCAAATTAACTTTTTGTTTAATATTCATATTTTCGAAATAAAAATTCAACAGTTATGTAGAAAATTCGACTTTTTGTCTTAAAAATTCAACAATTTGGTTGAATAATCAGCTGTTTAGTTGAAAATTCTTATTTTTTATTTAAAAATTGAACCATTATTGTAGTATTTGGCTGAAAATGACCTTTTTTGTTGGTTATTTCTAATTTCGTGTTAGAAATTCATCTATTTTGTTGAAAAATTGTCATTTTGGTTTGAAAATTCACTTCTTTTGATAGAAATTTAATCTTTTTTTTTGTTAAAAATGCAAATGTTTAGTTGAAAATTCATGTTTTTTGGATATAAAATTAATTGTTTTATTGGAAATTCACCAATTTTGTTAAAAATTCATTCTTTTTGGTTGAAGATTCGTCTTAATGTGTTAAAATTTCAATTATTTCAGTAGAAAATTCCATTATTTGGTTGGAAATTAACTTTTTGTTGAAAATTCATATTTTTGGATTGAAAATTCAACTTTTTTGCCGAAAATTGGTTTTCATCGCTTGAAAATTCAGTAGTTTGGTTAAATAATCAACTGTTTTATTGGAAAGCCATATTTTTTGGATGCATTAAGCTATTTTTGAAATATTATAAAAATCTTTTTTGGATGCATTAAACTATTTTTGAAATATTATAAAAATCTTTTTTGGTTGAATATTCAACTATTTGGTAAAAAGTGTATTCTAACAACTTTGTTAAAAATTCATTTTTTTGTTGTTGAAGATTCATAATATTAGTTAAAAATTGATCTATTTCCTTAAATATGTACCTTTTTTTTTGAAAATTCGTATTTTAGAATTTAAAATTAAATTATTATTTTAATACATTCAAGTATTTGTCTGAAAATGAACTTTTTTGTTGAAAATTCATAATTTCGGGTTGTTGAAAATTCGCCTTTTTGGTTAGAAAATTCATCTCTACTGATAGAAATTTAATGTTTTTTGGTTCAAAATTGAATTATTTTGTTGAAAATTCAAGAATGTTGTTAAAAATTTTGTTTGTTGAGAACTATTTTGTCAGAAAAACTTTTTGATTAGAATTCATATTTTTGGGTTGTAAATTCAACTGTTTTGTATCAAATTCGCCTTTTTGGCTTGAAAATTCAATAGTTTAGATGAAAAATCGACTAGTTTGTTGAAAAATCGTCTTTCTGGATGCAATAAACTGTTTTTTCATTTAAAATTAAAATGTTTTTCGGTTTACATATGAACTGTTACATTTTTCGTTGAGAATTCATCTTTTTTGGTTGAAGATTCATAATTTTAGTTAAAAATTTATTCTCTATTTCTTCTTCTTAATTTGAATCTAATATTACTGTCTATATTTATTCAAAAGAATTCATTCCCCTATTTTCGTGAAAAATCTCCTTTCAAAGCGTCGTTTTCTAATGTCTTGAAATTCCTTTTATGATTCTTGAAAAATGAATCCAAACCTTTGAGAAAAGGAGGAAAATTGGGTCGAAATTCTCGATTTTAGGGGTTTTAGGGGATTTTTCAAACTTAAGGGGGAAAAATGAAAATTCTTCAACAATTTGCTATTAAACATATGATTCTCTTTGTTGTAATGTTTAGCACAGGAAATAAAAAACTCGGCATTTATTACAAGTAATTTAATCGTTTTATCTTTATTTCACTTCTTCATCTTTTGGGAATACATTGTGACATTGATCTTAATATCTATATCCTATATCTCATAGTATGAATATGAGAAGTGTAATGTAAACTGATAAGTAGTGCTTGTGCTGTATAATCGCAGTGTACACTATTTTCTACCTCTAGTTTTAGGCATCATGACTCAGTTTAAAATTTTAATAAAAAATCTGTAACGGCAGTGAAAACATTCGCTTCAGTTGTATCAAATCGATCACTTTTCCTCTTTAATGAATTATTATCTTGCACAACATGATTCGAGTATCCCGCATTTTTATTTCATTTATGTACACTCGCTACAAGTCGCTACACTTTTTATGCAAACTAAACTAGTCCTAATTGTCAAAAGGATGCAACGAAATTCGCTTTTTTCTTCCAAGATTCAAAAATAAATGGGGTTGATTACATGTATATTCTAGAATTCCGTACAAATATGTAGCTACAGATCTGAAAGTATCTTTGTTAATTGTATCAAATAAATTTCGAAACAATTTTAGTCTTTAATAGTGCAATCCTCAATAACTGTGGTTAATAAATCCTTATTTTAAATATGTAAACGTGGATAATACATTTTTTTGAATATAAAAGAGAGCTTGAATTTTTTTGGAAAATAGCTTCTTCATTATGAGAATGTGCAAATAAAGAGAAGCATCTTAGACCAAAATTTCAATATAAACCTCTGCTGTCATGATACCAAATTTTAGTATATTATACAATCTTCAATAAAATCTTTCGCGTGTATGTACAATTTAGTGTTTAAAACTACTTAAAATTATATATCGTCATTAAAACATTAACGTTCTTGAATTAAATCTCTTTGTCGGTTTCTGTTCTCTGTGTATACGTGTGCGCGTGTCTTAGGTATGTACAAATTACATCTCATTTCGGTACAAATACTCGTCATTAAAAGTATTTTTCTTATATACAACCTCCTCAATCTTGAGTGGAGTTTCGAGTAACTTTATTAATATCTTGTCCGATAATGAGAACGCATCTTTTTAAAGATTTATGTTCCGGGTTATCCTGCGAGGCGGATATCCCACAGGGTGGATGTCCTACAAGACGGATATCGATTCCAAGCCAGGATTCGGAGATCAACGAACTTTTGAGTTTTTTTTTAAGTTCGCATTTGCCTACCTTTGAAAAAATCCTTGAAAAACAATTTTATTTTGATTTGTTTTGATTTAAATTCTCAACTTTGAAATAATTCGAATAATAAAAGAAAAGAATCCTTTGCCGAATCTAATAAAATTCGTGATTCAACGACTTTCTGATATATGTACCACCATTCGACATAAGAAAGCAGCGCGAAAAGGATTCTAGGTGACTCTGAGAGAGAAAAATTTGCATTATTTACAACTAGGAGTCATGTAAGCTCTATAACTCGGATTCTATTACGTATAATATTGGTATACAGTGCATATCATAGAAAGTTGGTCAAATCTTCGAGAATTATTAAAGAATTATTAAAGATGACAAGCAACTTAAAAATAAATCACGTCCCTAATCAAAATTCTCTGAAATTTCTCCAAAGTTAGATTTCATATCTAGAAAACTGAATTTCAATATGGACAAATCCCAGAGAAATTTTTTTCTAGGGTGCAACAAAACTTACAAGTTAAGGAATTAAATTCTAGGTTTATTTAAAATCTCATTTTGTAGTAAATAAAAAAAAATGAATCGAATTGAGTAACGGAAAATAAAAAAAATGTGTATAATATATAAATCTCATTTGTATAAATCATAGAAAAATAAATGTAGAGTATGTTAAGCTAGTTTGTAAAATATTACATATCACTAACATTCGACACGTTCTCATCCGTATCGCACAGAAGACCACCTTGACAGAAATTACTTAAAGAGACATTGAAAGCTTTCGGAAGAGAGGCAAGGGGAAGTTCGTAGTATTTATACATCAAAATAAATTCTCTCCTTTCTCCAAAAAACCTAAATTTTGTTCGAAACCATACGTTTTGTTAAAAAATTAAACTACGATCCTATTTACATCAAATACATCGCATTGGCACAGCATATTGCGTGCCCGGACTGCCAGCCAGGGTGCACATTTTTTCTTTTAAGAGTGAAAAAAAAACCACTTCTGATACGTGTTTGAAATTTTTTTTATTGAGACACCTCCCTCGCAGGAATATCCCAAGCATAACCCGGAACATAAACTGCATAAAACGGGATATCCTATTGCTGTGAGGGCTGGTTGGTCTTCAGGGAAGAATGAAGACAAAAATGAATGTAAAGATTCGAAATTTAGAAGAGTTTTTTGTAATTTGCTTGATAAAAGATATTTACAAGGCGTCAAAGGGAATTTGATTAAAAACGTGATTTGCGAGAAATTTTAAGAATGACCTTTTATGTAAAATTTGAATGGTACAATCGATATTAATAAATCTAAGCGAAGTGGACTAAATGTATAATTCCACGATAAATGTACATGCGCATTTATATTAACTATCTACAAATTTCTCTAGAATCGATAAACTTGAACATTTTAGGAGATACCGCACTACAAGTATGGTTGGCAGTCCTGGCTTTTAATGGAATGTCGTTATCTTATATATATCGATATAAGACCTATAACGAATTACTTACACCGGTAGATACTTCCTCTATCCTACAATGTGTAAAATAGTTTCATCTTTACGCACTGACTCAATTTAAAACTGATCAAAGCCAATCGTGTCTATTTTTCTTGCTTCTATCTAACATAAAACTTCTTACAACTTGCTTTTTTCAATGAATGATACGATGTTATTTCATGAATTTACAAAATGATTTCACGATAATGAAAATGCTATTTAAATCTATTCGAATCTAATATAAAAAAAAAATTAATCCACGATTAACAATCAGCTTTAAAATGAGGACTCTCTACTCAATCGCTTTGCACGTTCAAATATTCATCTAGCACGATCCTCATACTGTATTATTTATATATTTTGAGTTTGGTCTAGATTAAAACTAGTGGTGTATAGTTATCATTTAATATAGACAATAATTCATATTAACAAAAGGTACCTAGGAGTGTTCGGAGTGTATAAAAAAACGATAGAGAAAAAGACTCACGAGTACTAGACTCAATTTTCTCGAGGAATTAGTTTACATTTCGATTAAGCACTCGTGAATGTTTTTCTTGCTTAACTCCCAGAAATACAAAATAGCTGCCTGCACTCTGCAATCTCTTATGTCCCGGGTTGTCCCAGGGATAACCCGTCAGGATATCCTACAAAGCGGAACTTTGAATATCCGCAAATCTCAGTTTTTTTATCTTCTATAAACGCTGAGCTAAAATTTAATAATTGCACACACTAAATGTCCTCGGCAAGATTAACTCTACCCATATTTACAAAACTCGATTCTTGCCTCCGGACAGTTCGTGTGTTCCTCTCATTCAAGTCCATTTTCCCACCCTGTTCCTCTTTCACCTACAATCGCACCGTAGTCGAACTAAAGATCATTTTCGGTACTTGAATGAAAATACGAAACGCAGATCTTAAAAACTGTTACACGTATCACAAGCGTAAATAAAAAATATTAATTCGTCTCGCTTTCTACCTTGTATAAAACACACTAAGCGCTACGTTTTATCGTATCTATCTTCATTGCAACACGCGTATAACTTCGAAATTTTTTTTGTTGCGTTCCTAACACTGTACTCCGTCTTTAAACTGTTTTTTTGTCTAGAAACGAAAATGAGGCACTTGCCCAAGTTGCTCTCTTTTTATAGAGTTATATCTATACAGATCAAAATGCCAACAAATACACATGGAAGGCACGCCTCGTCTGCTGCGAATGCTTATGTCCTATGCAACGTCCCTTTATTTTTTTTTCTTTTGCTTTGATCTAAGCACCTAACAGGCCACTACTAAGAACACAGTCCTCTAATCATATCACATTTTTCAATTACATCCTACTGTTTTTCCCATAAACCTCCGCCTTTTAACCTCGTGCCGACTAAGCCCCGAAATTAATTGCAAAAAGCTAATTAAGCCCTAGAGAATTCTCGAGAATATCCACGATCAATCCTCCTTTTTAGACTTTAGGAAACGTCCATTAATTACATAAGGATTATTTCTGACATTTTTTATCCCCTCATTCCCTATTGTAAGGATTCATAAAACTCAAGAAATATTTTCAGGAATTTCAAAGAATTTCAGGGGATTTTAAAGGGATTTTGAAAATTTAAAGAAATTTTATAAGATTTCACGGGATTTCAAAGGATTTCAAGAGATACCGAAGTATTTTCCGGATTTTTAAAGGATTTCAGGTGATTTTAAAGATTTAAAGGCTTTTAAGATATACCGAAGTATTTTAAGGATTTCAGGGGATTTTAATGAGATTTTGAAGATTTCAAGGGATTTGATACGATTTCAAAATATTCCGCGGGATTTTAAAGGATTTCAAGAGATACCGAAGTATTTTCCGGATTTTTGAAGGATTTCAGGGGATTTTCATGGGATTTTAAAGATTTAAAGGATTTTAAGGTTTACCGAAGTATTTTCAGGAATTTTGAAGGATTTTGATGGGATTTTGAAGATTCAAAGGGATTGTATAAGATATAAGATTTCACGCGATTTCAAAAGATTTTCAAAGATTTTAGGAGATTTCGAAGAATTTTAAGAGATTTGAAAACATTCTAAAGTATATATACCCAAATTTTTAACGGATTTAAAAGATTTCATGAAATCTGAGAGAATTTTAAGGGATTTTCAGAGTATTTAAAGAATTTCAGAAGAAATTTTCAGGGAGCTTTATTATTTTAAAGGGATTTTGAGAGATTATGTACGACATCCATGGAGATATTTTTTAAAGGATTGCAGAAATTTCAACAGCCAAATTAGGTTTGAATTAGCATATTTTAAAAAAGTTATTAGAGAAAACTTACGTAAGAAATGATCTGGACTCCCTCTAAAAAGACTTACGTAATTAATGGACTCGCCCTTAAGAGAATTTTACATTTTGAAGCATTAGATTAAATCATACAAATTATATTGGATTCTCTACGGTTTACTTTACTGTAAACAATTATTTTGAAGTTCCCGCTACGTTTTAGGTAAAAAAAACTATTTTTTCCAGTTTTTTTTTTATAAAGTAGAAATTTAAAAATAAAAAATTCTTTCAAAAATGGGCTTTGCCTCTAATTTAACTGGAAAGGACGCAAGAAAGTGAATTATTGTCAATTCATCGCCATTAACAATGATTCATTTTCTTATACTTTTTTCACCTAAATTATAGACATACATTATTTTATAATTACTATGATTACCATTAAAATATAATTGTGCACTTCTGAACAACTTTTTCACCATATATAAATCTGTTAAATTCTATTATTACTCAGCTGTATAGAAACTATAATTAATTATGTTTTGTCTTTTCTTTTATAGAAATTTAGACTTATTCTGCAATAAAATTGGAAAAAAAGTTTGATCTGAACCTTAAGTAAATTTTTCAAAATAAATTAAAACTATAAAATCATTTCTTCACAAAAAGGAGGAAAATTGAGGGATTTCAAGAATGAAAAAAGGTTGATTTTCAATAGGCACCGAATTTAAATTCTCGAGAATTTTAGAACCATCTCTCGGTTTCAAAATCCAAGCCCTCCAACGCGAAGAATTATACGTAAAGAAATGTCGTGAAAAAATTAACATTTTGTTTAATTAACAACGTCATTTGATCTTAAAACTCTGAATCTGCAAAATACAATGAATTTACAGAATTCAAAAGGCACAATGTTGTACCAGTCAATTAATTATTAACAAATAATTATATATTTAATATTTAAGTTTAGGACATTTCACGCCCTGAAATACAGGTTATTATTGCCAAATTTTGCCCCTAATAAAAAAATCTTTTTCGTCCGAGGGCTTGGATTCCAAAATTAAAGCATTGACCCCAAACGATCCAGGCGAATGTAAAATTCTAAAATTTGTCTTGAACAAACGCAATACATCAAAAAGAAGGGTCGCTCTCTCTTGCATTTAGAATATCAAAATTTGGTTTAAAAAATAGTCTAAATATTTTAGATAACAAACGTCTTTCGTGATTTTTACTCTCTGAAAACTTTTTAATGAACAACATAGATAATTCTGATCGCATTTACCTGCTCACACGCCATGCTTTCCGTCTCAAGCGAATAGAAAACACATTCCTACTTCCTTCTCCGGCGAAACAAATCCAAGTTCCTAGTACAATACATTCCAATTTTCAACATTTCCAAAACTTGATTAAAAAGTCAGAATTTTTTCGCCGGAGTTGAAGGCCTACAACAAATTTCATATCTTAGAAGACTGATTTACAATTTTTAAGGCTGAAGAGAAGACGATTTCACCAAAGACTAAGACGTACAGTCTCTCAAATCATACTTGTCTTTCCACGTGCTTTCTCTGAGTTCCCTCTTCAAAATGAAGATATCTTCATTAGTCACGTCCTGACAATGAGCCGAATTTTGCGGATACAAGCTTAAACACGCTTGTGAATCAGCATTATGAGAACGTGATCCATGCACATCATTTCTATACCCACTGGGTTTCATAAAATCCAAATTTTCCTGCAGACGTGTATTGTTGGGATAAAATTGACGACTGTCCTTGCCGTCACCTTGCGCCACGTACATGAGCATATCGTTAAAATTGGGAAGAAACTGGGGGTTGAAAAGCGAGAGGGATTTCTTGCTGACTCGACTGGGGTCGTGGGTGGGCACCATGTAGTGCTCACGCATTTCTCGAAATTCCGGCTGCTCGAGTGCGACGCTCCGCGAGGGACTTTCTTCATAAAAGTCCAGCAGTTCCAGTTTCTGGTTCGAGTAATTTCTCGCCCTATCGTCAGCGATGGAGCGATTTAGTTTGGAATATATTTCCTGAGAGAGACCGCCCTCTTTACACTTTCGCCTCAAGCTGGCTTTGTATTGTTGCTGATAGGCAATTTGACCCATTTGCAGGTGCATGGAGTCCAGGTTGACTTCGGAACTGTAACCCTTGTTGAGTGAAGGTTCGACTTCAGCACTGGCGTAGAGGTTGTTTTCTGAACTGCTTCCAGAGATGGTGCAGGGTGTCAGATCGTTCCTGGACCTGAGCTTCTCGGATTCCCCGTCGTATTGGTCGTAGGGGTTTTCGGAATGCGACATGTCGGAGGAACTGGAACCCTCTGGGTCGGGGGGCAAGCCTCAGACGGCTTGTCGTCTTCTGTATCATATATACGTTTTCTTAACCTTCTGCATAGGCTTGTTCTCCGCGGACGAATTGGCATTCTTCCCGTTGGGATTTTTCGGGGGGACGTTCAGAACGAGGTTTATGGACTTGTTGTTGTAACCGGGTGACTCGGTGTTTTCCGTGAGGCGGTTCAATTGCTGCCTCTGCTCAGGAGGATCCGGATAGGGTGCACTCCGCAACCTTTGCGAAAACCAGAACCCAGAGGCAAACCCCGCTATGAGGGAAAAGAAGCAGGTTCCTATCAAAGCTCCGGTTAAGGTGTGTGCGGAATACACAACTGGAGTTACTACCACACCTGAAACATAGAAAATTGTGGTTGGAAAGGGGTACTTTGTTGGGGAAGATTTTGTGGTTGTAAAGTAGAACTTTTGTCTACCATTCAGTCTAATTTTGTACATTTATGTACTTTGTTGCGAGCTTTATTGTATATTGCTGTACTTTACTGTAGGTGTACTATTTAACAGGAAATTACAAGAATTTAAGTTTTTGCATTAAAATATTGGTTTATTTTTCGACATAGGATAAAAAAAAAGGATAAAAAAAAGATGAATCTCTGTAAAATCTAGAAAAAAAGTTAACAAGTTTTAGTTAAAGCTCTGAAACTGAAACTTTTTGTCTTTTAAAAATTAGTGCAGCTTAATATTTTATAGTTTAAACGTAAAAGCTGTTTTGTAATAGAAATCACTTGCGCAATTTAATATAAAATTATCTCCTAACAGTACTTTGAATATTTTATAATCCTAGGTTGAAAAAGAATCATTTTTCGTTGTAAAAATGGTAAATTCTTGTATACTTTCTTGTAAAATACTAAAACTACAATAAAATACAACATTATACCAAAAAAAAAATACAAACAAGTACCAAATTTGTTCAAATAATAGACAAACGTTCTAATTTCCTGTAATTTTGTAATTTATTGTATTTAATTGTATTGTCGTATAAGCATGATTGTATAGCTTTTCGTAGTTTTTTGTAAAAAAAATTCCAGAAAGGATTGAAAGATAAATTTCAAATTTAATTTCTTTTTAAATTAATTTTTGTTAAATCTTGGATTGCAAACATAAATACCAAATTAGAATTTTTGAGGGTCGAAATTAATGATTTACAATTTTCATGAAGTCCAATAGTTAGTAAAATTAAAAATGCCCACTCCTTTTGAAAAATATACAAATATTTGTTACCTTTTTCACCCTTTTTTCGGTTTTTATCGAGAAGGGTTCTTTAAACACAAAATACAACAAAAAAGATATATATTAGGGTTGAGTGAAAATGCTAAAATTAATCAAATCGTTTGAGCTGTGGACAAAAAATTTGTGAGTTGACATCCGAAAAAAGTAAGAAAAAATTGTTCTTGATATCGGCTAATATCTTTCGTTCTCTTTTTTGATTTGAAAATTCAAATTTTGAATATTTAAACCAATTTGTCTAATAGATACAAAATTATGACTAATTTTTCATATTTACAATTTGTGCTAGTGAATAATAATAAAAAACTATGAAATCAAGAACAAGTTTTTTGCCTATTTTAGAATTTTTTTTTAAATGTGCAAAAAACATGTTTTTTGGATTGAATTATACACACTTCTTTTGGAAAAAATTGAAATGTCGAACCTAAAATTTCATCCGCCAAAAAATTCAAAATCCAAAAATTTCTAATTCATGAAAATTTTGTTCCGGAAAAAGCAAAAGGATAACATATTTCTTTGTTTCAAGCTGAAGAAATTTCAGGTTCGATATATTTAACTTTTTCCAAAATGTGTGCGTATGACTCAATCTAAAAAAAAACAATGCTTTTCGCACATTTTCACGAAAATTTTAATTAAGGATTTTTTTTTAAATTTTCTAATAAAAAAAGAGAACAGAAGATATTACCCGTTTTTAAAAGTTTTTCTTTTACTTTTCTCGGATGCCTACTCACAATTTTCCCCCTGAGGTCAAACGATTCGATTAATTTTAGCATTTTCACTTTTTTTTTTATCAAAAGCAAATTCTAAACAGTTTTTTATTGTTTGATATAGACTATTATCTGAATTTTGTATTTTACGCTAGGTCCTAAAATAACGACGACAGAAATAAACTTGTAATTTTGTGAAAAGTCTCGATTTTAATTGTGAAGAAATCAAGTTGAACAAGAGCAAAGAAAACGTTCAAAAATTAATTTCAAGAATCGTAAAAATTTGGATAACTTTAAATTAGATTTTTTATTAACTATATATTTTTTCAAACAGTAAAATATAATTTTGTGAAAATTATGAAACATTTCACAGCTTTGATTATGAAAGAATATTTCCAGTTAAAATTTGATTTTAGTTAAAAGTTAGCGAAACAAACGTAATATTCAAAGGAAAGTAATTTTTTATTTTATTTCCTACATTCTATTGTGTTAGTATGAATCAGTAAAACATTAACCACACATTACAAAGGCAAATTAGCAACAAAACAATAAATAGAGAGAAGAATTTTAGCGATATTTTCTATACGAATATGGTTCCAATGATGAATGAAACTGATACCTTTCACCGTAATGCTTGAATATGATAATATTTAAACAGTATAAGCGAGCGAAGCTGAATATGCAAATACGATCGATAAATCCACAACACAAATGCTTCATTATAAAATCAATTATGGTTTTGAACAATATTCAAAGTAAAATATGTAAAGCAGATTGCAAACTCTAATAGTGAGATTAAATTTGAAATAAGCGAAAGTCAGGCCTCGGACTCACTTCAGAGATCAAAAATAGTGTAAATAGTGTCAAAATAGGGTCATAAAATTTTTCAAGTATTAAGCTTACGTTTAGTCTGAATTAAAAAGTGTATTATTATAAGAATTCATCTTTTGTGGTTAAAAATGTTATTATTTGGTTTAAAATTGAACTATTTTGTCAAAAATTCAACAATTTTGTTAAGAAGTCATACTTTTTCGTTGAAAATTCAACTATATTAACATTGATCTTTTTGGTTTGCAAATTCATCGCTTTCTGTAGAAATTTCACCTTTTTTGGTTAAAATTGCAACTGTTTGGTTAAAAATGAACTTTTTACGGAAAATTTAACTGTATTATAAAAAATTCATATTTTTGGCTCGAAAAATTAACAATCTGGTACAAAATTTAAGCGATTTGGTTCAAAATTTATGTATTTTGTTGAAAATTCGTCTTTTTGATGGAAAATAAATTTTTTATTAAAAATGCAATCTGTTTTTTTATTCCAAATTAAAATATTTTGTTGTTGAAATATCAACTATTAACTTTTTTGTTAAAAATTCATATTCTCGGGTTGAAAATTCAACTGTTCAATCAAAAATTCGTCATTTCGGCTTGAAAATTCAACAATTTGATTGACATTTTTTTTCTTTCTTGACTAAGAACTGGCTGGTAAAAAAATTAATAAGTTTCGGTTGAAAGTTAACTTTCTTCTTGAAAACTCCACTGTTTTGTAGAAAACTTAACAATTTGGTAGAGAATTTAACTATTTAGTTAAAAATGCAACTGTTTGGTTGAAAATTAATCTGTTTTAGTTGAAGATTAAAGTTTTTGTTAAAAATCCGTTTTTCTTGGTTAAAGCCAACTGTTTTTTTATTTTTAATCACAATGTTTTTTTGTTGTTGAAATATCAACCATTACATTTTTTGTTGAAAATTCATCGAGTTAGGTTAAAAATTCAACTCTTTGGTTGAAACTTGCAAGGCACTTTTTTCTTTGGTTGAAAAATATATTTTTTTTTTTCACTGAAAATTAAACTATTTTGTTGAAAATTCATATTCTCGGGTTAAAAATTCAACTGTTTTGCAGAAAATTCGTCTTTTTGTCTTGAAAATTCGACAATTTGGCAGAAAATGGAACTATTTGGTGCAAAACTGAACTATTTTGTACAAAATTCGTTTTTCAAATTGAAAATTAATTTTCTTGGATGGAAATTTAACTACTCCATTTTTTGCTAAAAACTGATATTTTTTAGTTTGAAAATTCAACTGTTTAGTCAACAATTTTTAGAAACCAAAAATATAAACTAAAAATTAATTAATTAAAATTTGGACTAACGAAATAATTTGTTAAAAAAGTCGTTTTTTTGGTAGAAAATTAATCTCTCCTTGCTTGAAAATTCAATTATTTGGTTAAAAATGTATGTATTTGGTAGAAAATTGAACTATTTGGTTAAAAATTGACTTATTTTTTTGGGAATAAATTTTTTTTTATAAAAAATTAATCTTCTGTGTTGCAAATTCATTTTTGTGTTAAAAAGTTAACTATTTGGTTAAAAGGGCAACGGTTTGATTGACAATTAATAAATTTTGGTTGATGGGTCAACTATTTTGTTAAAATAACTTTATTTCTTGGTTAAATAATCAACTATTACATTTTTGTTGTTGAAAATTCATCTTTTTGTCATCTTTAGTGTCACTTTTTAAAAAATATTAGCAAAATAGCGTCATCGCTCAAAAATATTGTCAAATAGTGTGTACAGTGAGTGCATTGAGTCCGAAGGCTGTAAAGTGCACAAAAATATTTTTTAACGTCTCATACTATTTTAACTCTAAATATGTTTCAAAATCTGGATTTCACTCGCTTATTTTTTCACTTTAATTGCAACCGAAGACTATTCTTGATAAAACTTAAAGATTTTAAAATCTTCATTCACATTATCTTTCTTGAAATTATTTGTTGGTAAATTTTTAATATTTCTACCTACTTAATATTAATATTTTCGAAAAATATTACTAGTGTCAGTGGAAAAAAATGGTGGAAAAATGTAGGGAGACACGAAATATTACCTTGTGGCTCATTAGCTCTTGGTTGCGTACGACTGTATTGATTATCTCGATCCAGCTCGATAACAATTTCATTGTCTCGTTCGTCGGGCTGCTCTCCACGCCCGATTCGAGGCGGAATCGCTGGTGGTACGGATTTCGCCATTTCTGAAGCAATATTCGCTAATTGACAGGGACGCCCAATTCACACATATTTCACAGAGATGATAGCCAAAGCAAAGTTCACAAAAGCAGAACTGACATACGCAACTTTTAAACAAGCGTGCAGATTAGAAACAAAATGTACGTATTGTATTGTATTTCAGAATACTCGGAAATGGAAGCGCAAAAAATGGAAATGCTAGGAAAACTGGATGAAAACTCGACACCTTGTTAGCCTTTTTTCTTATTAGCAAATATAATTGTTTGCAGAGTCAGTTTTTATATTTAAAAATCTCAGGTTTCTTGGAAGTTTTATGCAAAAAAGCAAACGGAAAGCAACGAGTACATGGAATTTTTTGTATTGCAAGTACAGCATTAATAAGAATAGAGTCAGTGTGCTGCGAAAAGGATGCAGATAAAAGAAAAAAAAATGAAAAAGTTTATTTTTGTCGAAAGTAGAAGGATGCTGGTTCTACCCCTAGATTCCTACCTTACCGACATCGAGACCGTTAGCAGCTTAATTGGTCCGTGTCCGAGCTAAATTTATAGAATGTTTCGTTTCCGTGAAATTTGTTTCTCATAATAGGAAAGTTTACCAGCCGCTAGGTAGAAAAAATGCTAATTGGATGAATGAAAAATTGTTTGTATGCAAATTCAAAATAAAAGTTTATAGTTTAATTATAAAACAGAGTAAAAGTGTGAGTCTTACAGTTTAAAAAGAAAAAATTTTATATTTGAGTTAATGAAAGAACGTTTTAAAATAAATGTTTTCATAATTTTTTTATATTTTTCACACCAAATAGTTGAATTTTCATCTAAAAAATATAAATTGTGAACCAAAAATGGAATAGTAAAATTTTCTACCAAAAAACAACGAATTTAAAAAAAAGTTCAATTTTCATCTAAACCGATGAATTTTTAATCAAGAAGATTAAATTTATACTAAAAAGACGAATGTAAAACAAAAAAGATACATTTTCAACAAAAAAATGGAATAGCTACATTTTAAGCTAAAAAGCATTGATTTTCAACCAAAAAGATAAATTTTTGAACAAGACAAAAAATATTCTACCAAAAGAATGAATTTTAAAATATATACTTGAATTTTTAATTAGAAAAGATAAGTTTTAAACCAAAAATGAAACAGATACATTTTCAGTTAAATCAAAACATTAATTTTCATAAAAAAGAAACCTAACTAACGAAATTAATTTTTAACAAAAAGTAAAGTAAAAAAAATACTAGAACTTTCAACTAAAAAATATGAAATTTCAAGGGGAAAAAACTTATTCTCAAAAAATTAATTAACTTTAAAACCAAACAAATGAATGTTCAACCAAAAAGATGAATTTTTAACCAAGAAGATTAATTTTGTAAGAAAAAAGTCGAATTTTCAACTAAAAAGATACATTTTCAATAAAAAATGGAAATTATAAGATTTGATATTTTTTGCCATAAAAAATAGAAAACTTTTGAAAATTGTACTTCGTAACGTTCTATCAATAGACAATAATGTTATATTTGTAAAATTCAGAACTACGCAAAAAAAACTGACCAGTACTCAAAATATTAAATTTTTTCTTTTTAAACTGAATGAATTACATTTTTACCTTAGTTTATAAATAAACTATAAACTTTTATTATTAATTTGAATAACAAAAGTAATTTTTTTACTAAAGCTGTTAGCGCAATCTATCGGAGTGTAAACTCCCCTATTGCATTTTTTACGCCATCAAGAAAATTCTAGAAACTTAGCACGGACATGAACCACTTGAGCTGTTGAACGCTCTCGATATCGATAAGGTAGGAATTCAGGATTAGAACCCACCCTGTCCTTCTACTGTAGAAAATAAAATAGAAGATATGGATCAATTTTAAAATGGAGATATTTAAAATTGAACAATTTCAATTGGATGCCTGGCAAATGAATTGTAAATTTCAGTTTGGCAGTATCCTCTGCATCATTTTCTTTAAAAATTGGTAAATGTACGGGAATTCCAAATAAAGAATTCGAAAATGCTTCTTACCAGGTTCGTATCCGCATCCTTTGTGCTTTCCACTTGCGATATCTTGGAAGAGCGTTTTTTCTGCGTCGTTGACGTGCAGTTTCGTTGGCACGGCTACGCAGAGGTTTGTGGTTGCATCCCAGGCGCAATGGGGATCTTGTAGAGCAACACAGGCCGTACAGGAATTGGCAGTAGGGGAATCACAGTGATGTAAGGGAATGGCTCGAATTTCTGAGTCGGCAACCACAACTAATTTACTGGCTTCTCCCGCTAGGTGAACGACCTGCAGGTCTTTCACAGCTTCACCTTTAAGAAAAAATTAAGTTTTGTATCCAGGAGTGAAGCGAATATGAAGATATTTCAATTTTCTCGAAGAACAGAGCCTTACTTAAAAAGGAAAATATTTATTTAAATAGTTCTCACCATATTTGAGCACTTGGACGTCACTAATGACATTTTCACCAGGACTGCTTCGAGAGTCGGGCGCTTTTGTATTCAAAGCCTTCAATACTCTACCGTCATCTGAAAAAAAATCGAAAATTAGCTTTTGGAATCAATGTGCGATAAATATTGGCAAAGATTTTAACTGACTTCAGAGACAAAAATGCTCTCAAAACAGGGAAAATAGGGTGACTTTCCACGTGAATAAAGGATTCATAGGGAAATAAATTATTATAGACAATATATTCCTAAGATTTCAAGTCGAAATATATTGCATATTGAATAAAATAGTTTAATTTTCAGGCAAAAAGATGAATTTTCTACCATGGAGTCGCATTTTCGACAACAAAAATTAATTTACAACTAAATAGTTGAACTTCCAAGCAAAAGAGACGAATTTAGAAAAAAAAGTGGAATTTTCAATCAATAGAGATGAATGTTCAAACCTAAAAGACGAATTTTCAACCAAGAAAGACTTTTCATTCCAGAAGGAAAAAAAATTGTTGAAGAAAATAGTTGAATCCTTAACCAAAACATTTATTTTCAACCAAACTTATTTGAATTTATTTGAACTTTTAGGAAAAAGAGACAACTTCTTAAAGAAAAGTTGAGTTTTTAACCAAGTAGTTTTGAATTTTCAACCCGAAAATAAGAATTTTCAACAAAAAAGTTAATTTTTAACCAAATAGTTGAATGTTTAACAAAATAGTAGAATCCTTAACCAAAACAAGTTAATTTTTATGCAAACAGTTGCATTTTCTACAAAAAAAGATTAAATTTCTGCCAAAAGATATGAATTTTTAACCTTAATGACGAATTTTGAACAAAAAAGGTGAATTTTCAACAAAAAAGTTAATTTTCTATCAAAACAGTCGATTTTTTAACACAAAAATATGAATTTTCAACCAAAAAGACGAATTTTTAACCAAATAGTTGAATTTTCAACCAAAAAGGAAATAGTTAAATTATTAGTCAAAAATAAAATTTCAATTTGAAAAACGATTTTCAGGGTGCACACAGTCTTCCCCTTTTTTCATAGTTTCCCCTTTTTCTTGAAATTCCCCCTTTTTCCCCCTATTCTCAAAAAACTTCCCCTTTTCTCTTTAAATATACGATATTTGAAAATACAATATTTGAATTACGCGGAAATATATATGTGTGTGTGTGTGTGTGTGTGTGTGTATTTATGTGTGTATGGGACGCTTTAAAACTTTTCCCACAAGCTTATCCAAAAGTTTTTAATTCGAGGAAGTACGTGCACACACCCTTTATTGATCCTCCAGTATCGACGAGTCTTGAAAAAGAAAAATCACTGGGTTCTGAGTTTACTTGACAAATGACGCGAAACTTTAAATGGGTATTTTTCTTTCTGATGACAATTTTCATATTCAATTATTATTTTTATTTTAATAATGGTCATTCTACACATACAGGGCACTTTTGAAATAAAAAGTTTGTAGCACTCCTGAAGTACAAAAAAAATTTCCTTATTAAATTAAGATAAAAACGTTGAATCTTATATTATATTTTCTAATTTTGATATCTCTGTATGTAAACTAACATTATTTATCTAAAAGCCTTACCTTTCTTTATTTTTTTGGAAAAATTGTCGGTAGTTTATTACCGGTTTTCCCTTAGGAGAAGCTAAAAGTAAGTTTACGTCGAGGGATGTTACGTTAATGAACAGCAATATAAGAAGTCTTCCTAAGGTTCCAAAATAAAAGGGATCCCAAAATCCTCTCACGAATTGTCTTATCTCGCTCTGATTTATGTTTTTATTATTTATTCATTTAGGTTTATCTGAAATATCAAACATGAAAGTTTTTTGGCGGCATACGCCGATATATACTAATTAAAATACGCAACGTTTTCTTGGACTTTTTCAGTTTGGGATGAAAGTTCTTAATTTTTTTTCTCAAAACTTGACAAATGAGTAGTCACGTGTTTTTCCTTTAATTTGATACAAACATCTAACGCAAAAAGCTATTCCTAGTAGCCGAATGATGGCCGTTTATATATCGACGTAACCACCAAAAAATTGAATTGACACGCAGGTTTCAGTACATATTGTTATCTATATTACACTGAAATTGAAATATATCAGTGATGGAAACCATACTTCTTGAGAAAATTTCCAAGACCATCAGGCATAGATTTAAAAAAAGGTAATTATATATTTCCTATTGGGCTGTAAACTATGCTTCGGGTATGTGTGGACGTGCTAAAAAAGTACGAAATATGGCTTTTTGTGTGATCACGCTGCATTGCTATTTTAGGTTAAAATGGTTATTTTCAAACATAAAAATATGTTAGTATAGTTAAAAATCGATTTATCGACAATAATTCCAAATAACTGCTAATAATTATCACTATTTTTACACAATATTTTTCATGAAATTTTTGGTCACGCTCCATATTAATTTACCATACTACAAGATTTGAGGACGTTTTGGAATAATAAATTACAAATTAAATAAATCGTGAAAATAGTCATTTTTCCAATTTTTCAATATTCGTATCTGTTCTGCGTATACTTTTGCAATATTTTTGTTTGATTCATAATAGTCGTATGTACTGTCACGCAACCTTTAGCAATGTTTAAAGTTCATATCCAATACAAAACCCATAAATATTATTTATTTCATCCACTAGGGTCCAAAACCACTTAGGCTTCTTTTTTCTGCAGTTCTACCATATAGGATAATATGCACCAAGGGGGAGAAGCGGGACTTTTTCCACGAGCATTCCAAAAGTACACTTTGTATACGTTTTTTGTAATATAGGCATGATGTATGCTCATATGGAAGAATTTTTGAAACTTTATTTTGATTTTAGTATGAATATGGAAAATTCTGAAAAATTACGAAAATTTTTTAAGTTTTGGAAATTCTTGAAATAAATTGCTAAAAGATTTTAAAATGACCCCGCTTCAAATGCACAGAAAATAGCTTTTGATAAAAATTTCTAATTCTTTTTTTTCGTAATTTCGAACGTGCAGATCAGTAATCCAAATGGAGGTTATGAAATGTCAATTATTGAAATTTTATTCAGCTTAAAAACTTTTTGTTAGATTCAGCTAAAGGTCTCACATTTTGTAGATCGGACCCATTGGAACAAAAGTTTTGTTCCCATAAACTTAAGAGGTTCACTATTTTATGCATACAGGATGTTTACGAGTTGTTTTAATATCCCCTAAACAGAAATATTTAAGGAATGCTAAAATAAAATCCCCAAAGAAACCGAAATTTCCTAGCAAAAAAAAATCAACGGAGATTTTTATTTAAACTAGTAGTATGAAAAATCACTTAAAAATAAGTGCAGGATGTGCCCCCTGCCAAAAAAGAATGTTTGAATTTATTTCAAAAATTGTTTCAACATTCCATGAACATTTAAGAAAGAAAATCGACATTTCCAAAAATCCAAAGCCGCAGCAATTTTTTTTATTATGCTGTTGGGGTTGGAAGCCAATTAAAAAGAAAGGCGACAAACGTATCCTGGCAGGTAAAGTAATTGCAGGAGTTTATTTTAATCCCATTTAAAAACGCTTTACCTGCTAGGTTATGTTTCTCACATTTATTGTGAATTGATTTCTAATCCTATTAGTATAATAAGAAAGCTCCTCTGGCTTTGGTTTTTTGGAAATTTTGACATTCTTGTTCGAAGGTTGAGGGAAAGTTAAAACATTCATTAAGGTAAATTCAATGACTTTCCGAATGTCGATTTTCTTGTTTAAATGTTTTAGGGATGTTGAAACAACACTAAAAATAAATGTTAACATTCTGTTAGGGGACGATTTCTGCACTTATTTTATGTTACTTTTCACCTCAATAGTTTTTTGGGGTTGTTAGGAAATGTTGGTTTCCTTGCGTGAATGTTAACATCCTGTACAAATAAAATAGTGAATCTGTCAACTTTATAGGTATAAGAATGTTCTTTCAATGCGTGTGATCTACAAAATGTGAGACATTTAACCAAATCTAAAGAAAGTTTTAGAGCCGGATTTCCATAATGGACGAATTTTTCTATTTAAATAAATGTAAAAATGGAAAGATAGGCAATTATTTGAGCACAAACTATCCATTTGTTTTATAATGTTCTCTTAATTTTTGAAAATTTATGGTAATTTTATAAATAACCAAAACTATTAAAATATTTTGAAAATGTTTAAAGTTTTGAAAAGTTTTAAAATTTTTGAATTTTTTAAAATTGACAGAAATTGCAAGTATCCTAAAATTTCCTAAAACTTTTTGCAATTTTCTGTAATTTATGGTAACTTATCGCTTCAAGTTGGTCCAATCTATTAATCAATCTGTCAATGTGGTCAGCTGATCGCTTGATAATTTTCGTTATTTACCACTGACGTCTTAACATATTAAGAAACATTTAAGAAGTATATAAAAAAAAAATTTCAGGATAAAGAAAATATTTCTTATTTTTCGTCCTTACCGTATAATAAACAACTTCCGCTATCTAATACATTGAATTTAGGAATCCGGAGGCAATAATAAATCCTCCTTTTTTCTCCTGTTAGGAAACCCGAATGTACCGCGAAGGAAGATTTATTGTATAACTTCTCTGAGAGCGGCGCTTTTACTTCTAGGAAGTTTCGCTCGGCTCAAGTTGAGCTTATGGGTACGCCTGCACGACAAAAGTATCGACTGACCGATACCGTAATATCGTGCTGAATTGCCTGTTTGGATCGAGGTGGTTAACAAGTAACAAACTCTCGGCATCTCATTAGTCTGACGGTACTCTGATCTTTGCTGACTGCATTGCAAAGTTTCGTTCCGGAATCACAGAGTGAGATTAGTTTTTCCTACATTTTAGTTTCACCATCTAAGCTTTTCTTTTAGTTATAACTATGTACAAGAAAAATTCCATCCTAATTAGTGTTTCAAGAAGCGTTTCGTGCCTTCCTTCAGCGTATGAAAAAAAATATCTTCAATTGCCTGCTTTGATATATTTCCTACAAACATATTAATGGTTTTGGATGATATAGTGAGATCGCTATTATACATTCAAAATTCTAGCTTGGTTCGGCTACGTGATTCATTCAATATTTAGTCCAGTCACGTTCTCTCCTTTAAAGCGTATATTGACAATTAGTTTCAAAGTTACGGGTAACTGCAATCCTATGGTGTAGAATACTGCCGTGAAAATAAAATAAAGTGTATCTGCAGTTCAGATAAGTCATCTGTCACTTTTACGAATCATTAAAATAAGATTCAAATAGCCTTAATTCTCGTATACTCTAGAGTTTCGTAGCCCTTGGCAAAAAACCCTATATAGTTTCGATCGGATGTCCGTCCGTCCGATGTACTTTCTTCCCTACCCGACATTACACTGTACTATAGCTGACTTTACCCTCTACCCTTCATGCTCTTAATTCTAAAAATAAAACTGCGTATACAACCACAATTTTTAGCGAACTTTGACCCTTTCATCATTAATTTAAATATTTCGTTTAATTTTAAGGCTGTATATCAGAAGGTTTACGTGAGGGTTCCTCATTTTTTCAATCCGTATACTGTTTTTGAATACGATATAGAATATGTTATACTTTACATCTGAATTAGTATGAAATTATACCAATTACATAGTGCGTTTACTTTGATCAATTGATTAATAGTAAGAAGTATTTCTATACCAATCTTCAGTAAAAACTACTAATTCGTAAAAAAAAACGTTAAAAATTAAATTCACAAGGAATTTTTTCTTACTAATTACATTTTTTACCATTTACTACAAATTAGTAATTTTTTATTAAAGATTATTATCAGAATGCTTACTATGAATTAATCGATAAAAGACTCTCCACTATTGACATAGTAGACCCTCATACTAGTCCATATTTAGATAATCGAATTTCTTATTTATTAATTTTCGAAAATATTTAAAAAATATATATTTGGCTTTCAGAAATAGTAATTTTAACCATATCACATTTTTTAATCGACCCTCTGCGATAATCGAATTTTCGCTCCTTAAATATTCATATTTATATTGCGGGATAATCAATTCGAACTTCTGAAATGATCGAATCCATCATCCAAGCTGATGGAATCGACTGTATTAAGATGATCAAAGCGGTCATCCGAGGTGACCAAGTCAACCCTACACAATGACGAGGACAACCCTTTGAGAAAATCGAATCGACCATCTGAAACGATCAAGTCGTCTGTTTGAGACAATCATATCGACTGTTTTCGATTATCAGGTCAGCTATCTTGAGATGACCGAGTCGACAGTCCGAGATGAACGAGTCGACACTTTGAGAGGATCGATTTGAACCTCTTGTTTTCATCTTCTAGAAATAGTCGCTTCAGCCATATTCAAGGGCTGTCCTATAGTTGACCCTGCAATATGGCCTGTCTGCACATCTAGGTGGCCAAACCGACCTTCCATTTTTCTCCGTGTACTTGACTTCACCGTGCACCCTGCTCAACTTTACCCCGCATCCTATTCGACTTTTCCCCGTACCCTACCTAACTTTACCCCCTACACTAGCCGACATCACCCCGTACCCTAGACGACTACACCCCGTACCCTACTCGACTGTACCCAGCACCTTACATGACTTTACCCCGCACCCTGCTCCATTGTACCCCGTAGCCTAGCCGACTTTACACCGTGCCCTGGGGGAAGGAAAGTAGTGGAAGTGACTTAATTAATGTCTTAATGGGCTACGAAACCCTTTCTTGGAGTCGGATGGCGCCTACTTTGACTAATTTTTATAAACATTCCTTATTTATATCGTATTGAAAAATGGGTATTTTATAAACAGTATTAGAATCAAGAACATTTGAGTCTATTTTAAAGATTCTTAAACGAGACAGCTAAATAAAACGAACTGTAGATACGCTTTATTTCAGTGGCACAGAAAAATAGTTTGTTACAATAAACTTAGGCAATGAATCATATTAAGTTTTATTGGTTTTTATTAAAGTATTTGGGTCCAGATAATGCCAACCTACGCCGAGTAACATTTGTTGCAAGTCAAATTGCGGCAAGTCACATTAGCTGCAAGTCACATTCGCAGCAACGTCCTACCGCAAATGTGACTAGCCGCAAATATGATTCGCCGCAAATGGGGCTTTCCGCAATTTTAGCAATTTTTTGTGGGCTTCAAATTGTCCTGAATGAGTGATGCCGCAATGTGCTTTGCCGGGGGTTGGCATGTCTCAACCTTAATTGTTTTAGTAATTTGATGTTCATATATACTAAGACATATACAATAGATCAATTCCATTTCAAATCAGATGGAAAGGTCCAGCTTAGGGACCTAAAAATTGGTAGAATTTTTTTTCCAAATGCAGCATTTTGCGAACGAGCGTATGTATTCAGGATTTTCTTTTTTCTTCAAAGTGGAAATTCTTGCTCTTTCTATTCATTCTAACCAAATTTAAAGATAAAAAAATGTAAAAACGGTCGCTGTTTTTCTAAAATTAATTAATTAATGTTTGAGAGTAAGAAATTTATTTTTAACCTGAACAAAAAAATTTCGCCTCTTCATTATTCATACTTTTTACCTTAATGAAACATTACTGTGGAAAGTTTATACATTAGAATCCAACCTTGCGAAGTTTAATGAAAAATATTTATCGATACAAAGCGTTGTTTCTTTATTATTTATAAATATTTGAGGACTTTTTATTATACATTACATTTTTGAACAGTAGATAAGAAACAGTAAATAATCCCAAAATTGCGAAAAATTTCGCTGTCAAAATTGGTAACTCTGTGACTGTCTCGCAGTTGTTTTAATTTACTCTTGTGTTTGTTTATTTTGATTAGTGAAGTTTTTAAATTTAAGTTATTATAAATAATAGACCAAAAAATAGCGTAAATTATTAGTTAATAAAAAGCTCATAAATTTTAGTTGTGTTAAGGAGTCAAATGGAAAAGATATCATTGTTAGGATTAAGGTATGTAAAAATTCTGAACTTTTCTGTCATCACAAGTCAAGTTAACCAATCTTACCAAATTCACGGAATATCATAGATAAAAAAGTGTCAAAAATGTAAGCTATTGTGATTTTTGTTAAATAATCATAGTTTCAACTATTATTAACTCAATAAACTAATATTAATTGAAAGTATACTAATGATAAATTTTAATTATCGAGAATTTAGTATTCTATCATGTCCAGGAGCAGTACCAGACACGATTATCTGTTGATGGATAGAGGTGTCAAAATCGTACCTTTGACCGGGTATGATAAAAATGTTTAATACAGCTAATTGACTAATTTCGTGATATTTTTATCTATAAGAATATTCAATTGAATATGTCAGCTTTATTTCAAAAGAAAATTTTTCTTTATTTTTGATAACTCATGCAGTTAAATACTGTTGATTTTTTCCCTATCTACTGTAGGGTGGTTTCCCCTACGTGTATCTAAATTTTTACTCTATAATGATCTATCCGAATAAAAAATCATGCTGGCCTCTATGCTAAGGACCTATCCCACAATAAAATTGTTAGAACGTTTTGATTGCGAATCTGTTGGCTCAAGTATTTCCGAGTATCACTACGCATTCTACCTAACTTGTTAAAATCAAAGACTATGCCACAAAACATTAAAACTATCAAATTTTCATTTTCATTGGAATCATCATTTATTTATTTCATTAGAAAGTGTCTTCCATTGGTTGAAGCACCATTTCTTCTTTTAGTAATTACTCATTTTTATAATCATCAAATGCCCAGATGAATACTTATTAAACCAATAAAATGCCTTATAATTGGCTAGGATAATTAACATATTTCAAACATTTTGCTATAAAGCTGGTCATATTTATGTATTGCATGATCTATAAGTTATTACCTACACTGTAAAAAATTTCTGTTGGAAACTTCCAATAAATCTATTGGAAGCTTATTTCCGAAACGTAAGGTAACGCTATAATACATGATGTTTTGGAATTTTACAATACCTCATAGAGTTCGCGCTACGATGACTCCACCAATTGCAACACTTACAATACATGTATTGCAGTTTCGCCATTCCCATATCTTGTTTGGAATTCTACCTTACGCTTGTATTGTAGAAGTGTTGTAGAATTTCAAACATTTTTAACAGTGTAGGTCAAAAAAATGAATGAACACGTTCGCCAGACAAGACGTCTGCAACTTGAACTCAATGTTCAACTAACTCTTTCCTTGCACGATCTTTGAAAAGTTTTAACGAGAAAGCACCAAAAGTTTAATCTTAAGATCAAAAAAGTGTCCTTTTTCTCAAACCAGTCACTATAGAGAAAGATTTTAATAGAAGTCACGTGTTGCTACTACTTTCACACATATGTATATTTGTATAATGTATATAATTACCTACACCTGCCCGTCAGCCAGCAAAGGATATCACGTTACAATGAATCCTTTTGATGAAAAGGTCGAATCGGTACTGCTATCGGTAATGAAATAAAAAATAAAAGTCAAAATCATTTCGAAATGTGAGATGCGTTCATAATATTTATACCCATATATCATGATTATAGGGAAAAATAGTATGAGGTGGATATCAGTACAAACTGAATAATGGGCAAAAGCAACTGGGTTTTAGAGAAAAAATTATGTAGTATTTTTTACGAGTAGCAATATATAAAACGAGTTTTAAAGTCAGCCTGTTTACCAGTAACATTCTATATTTGAACTGAAAAGTATGTTTTGACACGGCGATGAAAATTTTGTCCGCTGACAGAGTATCATCTTTTAAGGAATTAAATTTCTTCCACTATTCTTTCACTGGTTCTTTCAATTCATCAAACTCTTGGATTCAAAATTGTAAAATGATTGTCTCCTTATTTTCATCGAAAATATATTTTACTTGTTTAATGAGAAGTGTCATTCGGTACGAGTTGAATAAATTCTTGACAGGTTAGGCTTGGATATGAAAATAATTTTTCTGCGAATGTATACACAATGGCCTTCGACAACTGATCGGAAAGGCTTAAAATTGGAATATTTACTCCCTACCAGAAGAGTACCATCTAAATAAAAATGCAATGTGTTATAAAGCATGAAATATAAGATAAACGCCTGATACAATTCACGTGATGCTATAGTTAGCTTTATAAAAATTGTTCCAACTTATTTTTTTCCACTTGTGCATGAATTATCAATATTAGGACAGGAAAAATTTTTCTATCCATCTCGTACTGATTTCCCATATTCATACTTAAAGAGATACTTCTTTTTGATACTTTAATCTACTTTTCTCCATATGGTATTTTATTTCCCATTTCACTTTCGCACTCCCAGTCCTTTTCACGGATTTGGTAGTTATTATTCCAATAAAAGTGAAAGTGTTGAAAAATTTCTAAGTGAAAGGAAGAAGACACTCTCCTCTTCATATATAAGTCGAGAAATGTATTTATATGAGCAACTTAAAAATTGTACTTTATCTTTCAGCTCGCAAAGTCATAAATTAAAAATTTTAAATAAGTCATTCATTTATAAATAACCACATATCAACATTTTTTTCACAAAGAAAATTGCAACTCTTTTTACAAAGACGTAACAGAAGAATTTGTAATTTTTTAATTCAGAATGTTTTTATATTACTGAAAACTGTAAGATTAGTTTCGCTGATTATTATCAGTTCTAAATCTGCTTTCGGAATGAACTTCCTACTTTTACTTGTTCGGTTTTTTTTATAATTATAATCCTGTGTGATCTTAGAGAGAAAAAAATTACATTAGTGTTCGGTACTCTACCAAATTCTTAAATGTAGTTTTATATGACATCAATACAGATTTCAATAAGAGAAAGTATTTCCTTCATAGTTTTAGTGTCATTTTCAATATTTCAACTATTTCTTTAATTTTAACTTAACCAATACTATACAAATTTTTCAAAATAACAATATTTTTATTCTATAACGAGTACATTATTACTCAGATAATGTTTCACGCTAGGTGCAAAAATATTCTATCTGTAAAACCAACATTTTTTTCTTAATTTATGTACGTCTGTTTTAAGAAATTAATGAAAAGACAAAAAATTTGGACACCAAACATTCTTTTAACTTATCAAAATGCGAAGCTGTTCCAAGAATATTAATATTCTCAACCATTATTACCCCATTATTCAATTGAAATTAAAAAAATAAATTGGATTCCATCGAATTCTGTTGAATTATTTCCCTAAATTTAAATACAAAAAAGTTTTTAATGGATATACGTGTTGCTGAATGTAAATAAACGTATTTTAAATGTATTTAATGTATTTAAATGTATTTAAAGCTAAGCTTCATTGAATCATTTAATATTTCAATTCTATTCTATTAAATCCGATTGAATTTATATAATTTCACCTGAAATTATACTTAAATTCTGTCGAAACAATTTAAATTCTCTCGGTTCCGTTGAATTCCATTCAATTATAATGCATTTCATTCCGTCAAATTAATTTAAATTCAACGATTTAATGAATTCGGATGTACATACAAATGTCCACTGGCTAACTGTACCATGTAGTTTTCGAAACGTTTTTTTAACTTGCTTCTAATAACTTTGAGGCAACGGGTTACTTTTGATGAAAAAATACCCAGTCATCTCCAAGATCTCAGTAACATGCACTCCTAAACTATCTATATATAATTATTCATTTATACACCCTCCCATTTACGGATTTTGAGAGTTTTCCAGAACTAATACAAACAAATTATAACTTCCAAGTTGCTGAAAATCGCATTATAACAAAATCAAGTAATTTGCCCCTCGGCATGAAGCATCTTCCCTGAAAAGTCACTGAACTCTTCATGAGGGGACCTGCAGTTTAAGATGGGTTCCGAACTAGTAGGGCCTCGGTAAAAGTACTTGGAAAATTTCCATTGCTACCCGGCTCAGGGACCGCAACCTGGAACTCTAGCTTGGAAGCACGGCGCACCACCACCTGAGCCAACAGGACTCTTCCGTATTGAACATTATTTTTTCTCATAACGCAATCTTTAAAATAACTGAATTCAAATATTTTGCAGTAAAGATAACGCGTTCATGTCTTTCAACTTTGCGATAATTATAAGTTATTACTTTCCAGTAAGAACGTGGAGCGTACTGAACACCACGTGGTTAAATTTTTTTTCAAAATGTGTATGCTTCCAGGAACAGCTTTGGTTCCAATAGCCCAGAAAATGATGTGCTACTAATTTTAAACAAATCGGTTATTATTTATCCGTAACAAACACCCCTTGAATTTTTCCATATGATTATTATGGTTGAAAATTTGGAAAAAATGAAAAATTCACATAAAGTTCTCAGTTTTCCTAGAATATTTCTATAAACCGAGGACAGCAACCTTCTTCCAAACCCGAAAAAAATGGTAAGGAATTCTTGGAAATATTTCGCGGCCTCGGTCAGACAAATAAAAAGTCGAATGCATCCGAACGCCGCCGAGTTTAATCGGGTATCATTTCTTCAGCAAAAAATTAAACATTTAAAAAAATCAAATAATAGCGGCGGCTGTTTAGATTGCATCAAAATTATTAATTTCGCAATTTTTCAACCTAAGCCTCTCAAACTGACCAAGATAAGCAATACATTTATTTTGAGAAACTGCAATAGGCCGAGATAGTCGACATTTTCAAAATTTTCAAGATGGCGGCCGGTTTGAATTTAAGAAAGAAAGCTGATTAATTTCACAATTTTTCGATGGAGGTATCTCAAACTTCAGAAGATTAACAAGTTCATTTCCAGAAACTGTGCAATAGTCAGTGACAGACGAAATTTTGAAAAATTTCCAAGATAGCGGCCGGTTTGAATTTAACAAAAAAAGTTGATTAATTTCACAAATTTTCAACGAAGGCCTCACAAATCTGACAAAGTGAGCAAGTTTATTTGCAGAAACTATGAAATTAGGTATTTTCACTTTAACCACCAGCTAACTTCACTTCGTTGAGTGCTGAGGAGAAAACAATAGACCAAATGGATGGGACAAAACTTTATTTATGTTATATCTTCGTAATAAATATTAATTATTGCCATTTTATTATTTTCATTAAATAGTTCTTGAAAAATAAAAAATAATTTCCATATACACTTATATAGAAAAAATTAGTTTTTACAAAGATATTAACAAAACAGGGAAAAAATGGATCAAATCCCATGCATTTGATCCATTGTTTTCTCCTCAGCACTCAATGAAGTGAATTTAGCTGACGATAAAGTGAAAATGCCTAATAGTCAGTGAACGTGAAAAAAATCCAATATGGCTACCAACCAAACGATATATACACAACTTCTGAAAATAAATTTACTTATCTTGTCAAGTTTGAAAAGCTTTCACTGGAAAATGGAGAAAATAAACATTTTTTTTTAATTTTACCAACCGACATTTTGGATTTTTTTATTTCGTCTGTCACTGACTATTGCATAGTTTCTGCACAAAGACTTGCTCATTTTGTCAAGTTTGAGAGGCTTCCTTGGAACATAGATAAACTAATACATTTTTTTGCAATAGAAAACCATTTTTAATTTTTTCAAAATGTTTAATTTTCTAATATTAACACATGCCTTGTAGCTTTTAACAAGATTTTTTCAGAAATGTTTTTTATTTTGTTGAAAACTTTGGAAAATACCATTTTTTGTCATCTTTTATGGGTCCGCTATTTTGAAAATGTCCAAAAATTATATTTTCACACTACACTACTTTTTGCGGGTTTGAAAGAAGTTTGCAGCCTTCGGTTTATAGAAGAATTCGACAAAAACTGAGAAAGTTATGTGGATTTTAAATTTTTTTCACATTTTCCCCATGCTAATCATATGCAAAACTGAAACGGGTGTGTGCTAGGAGTAAACATTGGCCAATTTGGCTGAAATTTGTAGCACAACTTTTTTTGCCCATTGCAACAAAACCCGCCCCTGGGGGAAAAATAATTTTCAGTCCGAAAAATAAGGGACACCTACTGAACACTGGTTCAAATAAGGACCAATAAAAGTTTCATTTTCTATCTGTAGAACTCTAAAATTCATTTTTTTCTAAATGAAGTGCAATTTAAGGATTTAGCCAGGATTGTTTGAGCTGGGTTGAAAAGCCCCGTTAAACTGGTGAATGCACTTTGATCGTTGACTAAGCTAATTCATTAGAAGATTCCAGCCACGTAGATGAGAGGGTTCGATTTGTATGACCGACGCGACACTTGGGCAAAGTGGTTTTCACCTTGACCGAGCCCAGGTTATTGTCCACCTTCTGGTTCTCAGCCAAGAGGCCGGCTTTCGTTATTTACGTCACTATTCCACTGCAACATCTATTCCGGTCGCGTTTCCGAAATTCAGTTTGCCTTATTTAAATTAACCCCCCACCATCCTTATTCAAATTAAACTGCTACCTATTATCATTTTCGATCCTTTCATTGTCAATAAACACTGTGACTTTCTACGCATTTGATCTTGTGTATAAATTAAGTCACACGCACGCACATACGCACGCATAGCCACGCGGCCATACACATTCGAACAATATACTCAATTTATGGCATGAATGAGTACATTGGCATACTGAGCCAATTTTTATAGAGCAATGACTTGTGAAAACAATGGTAATTATAATTTAAGTCCTACAGCTATATCATAAGTGTCGATCATAAAAACCTACTTTTCAAATTCATTCATTCAATTGTGAAAATTGTACATATTTTCCCATAAGAGAAAGGAGTTTTATCATTAGAATCCAAACAATATTTCCATGAATTAAATTGACCTAGTTCCAAAATTTAAAAAAAGCATTACATGGAAAAATCAATTGAAAAGATTTTTAAGACTAAACAATTCAAAGACTGAAAAAATAAAACTTTAACACACAATTTAAAAATATTTAATAAATACTGAAATACAACTAATGATTGACAGAAATATTCACTGAAAGTACATTAGTGACCTCTTTTCACTAATTCAGATGTAGAGAGTCAATTGCGATTTCTGCTTTAGCAATTATTTAACACATTTTTTTTATAATATAATTCAACTTTGATTCGAAAATTATTTTCAAACCCAAAAATTATACTACCGAATAATGACTGCAGGTATTGCAATTTAATTAGAAAAACACGTAGGTAATTCGGCTAAAAATTGAATGATTTAGGGTTTTGCCTAGTATTAAAATTTAATTAGGGTAAGAAATTAGCATATAACTATCTAATAGAATTAAAATTGTACAATTGAAATTTTTTACCTAGTATACATGTACAAAACTATAAATCCTTAAAGACCTCCTTTCCCAGCATTTTTTTACTACGGTGAACTTCATGACCATTTCTCTACTTTAATATTTTTGTATTATCCGTTCCATAGCTTTGCGAAGTCCAGTATCTTTATTGAACGACGAGTTCAGAACAGCTTTCTGCAAATTCAAAAAAGCAGTTTACAATAAAATGTTTTTGAATGGCAAGTCCAAACGATATTCCTCGGCAAAACTTTTTTTGCTAATGTAGCTGGCATTGCTCATAGCTTCCATCATTAACAGTACGGTTTTTTGTTGCTCCACGACATCTTTCACTTTGGCTCGCAGAAAATCGAATGTTCAGTTTAGAATTTGGATTCAATACAATACAAGACAATACAATTAAATGCACCATAAAATGAGTATTGAATACTTACTTTCGTTGCTTTCATTTTCATCACGAAAATACGGAACGTTGCTGATTGCACGAGGTTTGCGAACTCGCGGTGTACTTCTTAATTTCGGCATTTATTATTAATATATAACTTAAGATGGCGCTGCAAAAAGGCTGGATGACGTCACAGTACATATCCCGGTCTGGTACAAATCAGAACCACACAATTCTTCCTATCGGGACCAGATAGTACACATCGGATCAGGCCCTATTCGGTAATCGGTAATATATATACTACAAAATGTACTGTGCTGTACTACAAAATATATGTATTTTCAATATTACCTTGAGACTTTATACTTTCACTGGTACATTTTTTACCCAATGCAAAAAATGATTCCTAAAGAAATTTCGATTTCTTATTATCACATAGCTGATATTTTACTACTGTTATAAAACATAAAAGTGAAACATCTTTTAATATAAACATTGAGAAAGTTATGAAATTTATAAATCTGTAGACATAAAAATTTTAAAAACCTAAATAAAATTTGAAAATCTGAAGTTTGACCTTTCGAAATTTAACAATTTGCTAAAAAGAGTCATGATAATGTGAACCATTTCAAACCCTAAATTGTAAAGTTACGAATTAAACCGTTCCTATTCGTAAGATTTCAAATATTAACGGCAAATAATCAAATACATGAAATTCAAACATTTATTAATTATAAATATTAATATAAGATTTCAAATATTATTTAAATATTAATATTCATATTAAATATTAACTTTCAAACATTAACCCTTTAACAGCCACTGTTGCAGCTGAGCACCATTCACTATTTCCGATTTTTTGATTTCCATGTAACAAGTTTAGAATTCCGGTAAATAGATACGTGGCTTGGATCAAAACGGACTATTTCCGGGGTGTACACAACTCCTGCAATCGGTTTTCAAGGTTCATTGCAATTACCCCGTTGTCACCTTGCAATCACTGCAATCACATTGCAACTTCACAGTGCAATCATGCAATAATTGTTGTACACCGAATTTTGAAGTTATGTACCCCTCGACTATTCCGCATCTCGTAAGGTGGTCATAAATTATCGTATATACTAAATAGAAAACGAGAAAATTATAAAAATAAAAAAAAATTTTATTCCAAAAATCAAGCCGTTAAAGGGTTTAAAAAATCAATACTGGTATAAAATTTCGTTGAATTAAAAAAAAAAAGATCTGAAGGTGAAAATAGAAATTGTCTGTCTATTCATCCGGAAAACACTACGAATTTTTTTTTGCTCAGGCAACATAATGATTTGGTTGCTATAGATTTATAGAAGGAACAAAATTTTGTTGATTCTACAGGAACCAAATGAATCCTTCAAGAATGTACAATTTGTGATACATTTTTAGTCGTCTTTTACAACTTGCATCGTGGTGGCTAACCACCCGTTATGGATCCTTCTCCAGCTTTTCAGAATTAAACATTAGACCGTGATTATTGGCATGGATGGCACAAGCTCAAATTAAAATATAAATTTAGAAATAAGATCTTATTATAACATAAGGTGTGAGGAGTGAGAGAGAACTTTATTTTCTTATTTTTTCTCTTTTTGAGAACAGATAGAAAACGAGCTATTTAGGTTAGAATTTTTCGACTAAATCTTTATGTATCCTGTCACTATTAATAAGGTTAGATTAGGTACCTGGAGTCATAAGGTAAGGAGGACCTGACGTCCTACAACAATCTCGGGAATCGCAGAGTCCACGGTATTGAGAAAATCCGGCAGGAAAAACACTGCCATCAACTCCGACCACCCACACTACGCACCATGCCACCCGCACTACCTCATTACCACCAAGTTTACGTCACTTTCACGCATCCACGACCACTTCACTATCACGGGGCCCATTGAGATGTCGAGCAAGCCACTAAATAATAATCCAAGTCTCAAGGATTATTAAAATAACTATGAGGCCATACCAAAATCGACACTTGTTAACAAAGGGAGGCAGCCATCTTACGCCGGTCGGCGTTCCACATACCGAAACGGTGGACCAAATTCCATTGACCAAAGTACCAGAAATCTAGCTTGGGAGGGCAGCACCGATTGGACTGAGAATTGTGGCACGAGCGGAAAGGAACTGGCGAGTGCAGAAGACGCAGGAGAAATCAGTTTGGTGTCGGCCATCGGCGAGTCACGAGTTTTGAGTAGAGAGACAAATAGCCACAAAGTTACTTGGACGAGTCCATTTTCCTGCCAAATTGGCCTCGTAAAATGAGGATGACTCTGAGATTCTGAAGTTTGAGGTAGGCGTCATATCTTTCGTTTCTCTATTTGTTCCAGGGTTCATGAGATGTTGTGAGTTTTGAGTTCTTTATTTGTATAGTTTTTTTTTTGTTGAGATTACTTAGACCTAAGATTTGATGGGAAAGAAAAATGTCGCGTTCATACAACTGGTTTGATTGATTACTCAGGCAGACACCATGTTTCGTGAAATGAACCTGTTCCTCTTTGACAGATTTCGAATTAAGGATTAAGCAATTAGTGTATTGTGACTTTGAATTGTAACAAGTAGTGTATTAGTGAGCTTCAAGAGATTCTTATTGTTTTTTTCACCATCTGAGTATAAGAAGGTGGTTAATCATGGTTTGGGTTTAAACACCTTATTGTAAATTCACGTTATACCTTTTATATGGGTACTATCGCTAAATTTATTCAAACTTTACATAGTCTTACTATATTTTTTACAAAATTTAATTCTGGAGTGCTTTTCTCGCCCCCACGAAATCCTTCTTTCTGAGTTAGGGACTTTTTATAAGAGATCCGTTATATACATTTCTTTTGTCAACGTTTTGGAGTGACACCGAATAGATGTCTGGCGTCTAACAGGTAAATATACCATTTAACTGTTTTCTGTTCATACGTTGTCGCTGCCATTTTGTAGCGATGCTCCCGGCGTATATCCCATAAGACTGGGAAAGTCGTTATAAACTTAATAATTTCAAACAAAAACACGTGAGTAATTCTTCAATTTCTTTTACAATTGCTCAATTGCAAGTTGAAATTTCTTAACAAAATGCTATCATATTAATATTTTATTACTATTTTCTAACTTGAAACATTTCAAAATTCAAGCAAATTCAAAGCTCAAATGCAACAAGGAATTTGTGTAGAAAATTGTACAGTTAGATGTTGAGTTAAGACATGAAATTTTTTCTTGTTTGCCTCAAATTCACTACGGCACGGCACCTTGAATATTGAATTTATTACTTCATCGTAAATTTCTCTAGCTTCTTCATAGCTACTTTCAGGGAGAATTCACCATTTTCAACCTTCAAGGAACAACAGGGTATATTTGAGAAAGTTTTACAGTCAGGGTTAGGGTGAAAATTTGAAATTTTCTAACGCTTGCCGCAAATTCACTACAGCACTTTCAAAATTGACTTTATTATATCATTGCAAAATTCGTCTAGCTTCTGCATAGCTACTTTTATAGAGAATTCAAAACCTGCAGCCTTCTACGAAGAACATGGAATTTCTTAGAAAAGTTTAAAGTTAGAGTTAGGGTGTAAATTGGAAATTCTTTCCCATGCTCGTCTCAGATTCACTACGACATCTTCAAAATTGACTTTATTACTTGATCGCAAATTTTTCTAGCTTTTGCATAGTTACTTTAACGGAGAAAGAAAAAATTTGAAAAGTCTTAAGAAAAACGGGGAATTTCTTAGAAAATTGTAAAGTTAATGTTGAATTGAAGATTTGAAATTTTCCCAATTTTGTCTCAAATTCACTACGACATCTTCAGAATTCACTTTATTAATTCATTACTAATTTTTCTACTCTTTGAATATTTATTTATTATTTATTTATATAGAGAATTAGACATTTCCAGCGTCCTAGGAATAACAGGAAATTTTTTAGAAAATTTTAAAGTCAATGGTCGGGTGAAAATGGTAAATTTTCATATTTTTGCCTCGAATCCACTACAGCACCTTCAAAATTGTCTTACTTACATGATTGCAAATTTATATAGCATCCGCATATTAACTTTAAAAAAAATTATATTTCAACGGCTTTAAATGTGTACCAATTGCATTTTTATCCGAAATGCCATTGAATACGCTTCACTGTATAAAACTCGTTTCGTTTCTATTATTTTCAATCCGCATAAACTTCAAGGCATCACAGTACGTTGTTTTGTAATGCCTTTGGCTTTATGCTATTTAATTTCACGAAACATGTATCGACAGAGGCAATGCCATTTAATGCAGTTGACAAAATATTTAAATTGAAGAATAGATGTGATGTTAAATTCTTCGTGTAATTAACGTCTGGGAATATGATATAGATGAATGTGGTGACAACGACAACTTCAGGACAATTGTTGTTTATTGTAAAGATTAAAAGGTATTGAAAATTATAACATTCCGAAACCTCACTAGTTTTCTCATCAGATTAAATAGTGATGGAATGAAAAACAACAAGAGCAGAAAATTAATTGTGTTGTAATTGTGTTGTGAGTGGTCGTACAAAATGTGTAAAAAACGAAAAATATTTGTCCAAAAATGATTATATAAAAATCCATGATTTTGAGTGATTCTTTTTGGAGTAGCCTGAAACTAATTTAAAAGTGTTGAATAGAAACCAATAAAAATTACCCATCATATGGAAATTTTTTGAAAATTAAAAAAAAAATATGTTCGGTAATTTTCATTGGTTTCTATTCAAAGCTTTTAACTTAGTTTCAGGATACTCCAAAAAGAATCACTCAAAATCATGGATTTCTATATAATCATTTCTTGGACAAATATTTTTCTTTTTTACACATTTATACGAGCACTCACAACATATTTAATTTTCTGCTATTGTTGTTTTAATTCCATTACTATTTAATCTGATGAGGAAAATAGTGAGGTTTTTAAATATCATAAATTTCGATATCTTTTAATCTTCACAATACACATAAAATAACAATTTCCTAGAAATTGTCGTTGACCCTTATCGATGCGTCTCAATCAACTCCTTATTACCGGGTTGGCATCCTTTAGAACTGTGACTTCAATACAAGTCTTTTTGAGGGTTCCTTTTTAGTTATTTGAGATCCGACATGTATCTTTAAAAACTGTCATGTCTCATGTTAATTGTCCTTTCAAGAATGACTAATATGTCATTATATTATTATTATTAAAACTTTAGGCCATTTCCCTTTCGGAGTAGGCGTGACTCACTCGGTGAAGAAGGGAGTGATGTCTTTTGTTTTTTATTTCAGGCGTCATTCACTCCACTGACACTATTTTTATAAACTATAAAATATATTCAAAAATACTTATTCGTAGGGTAATGGACATTACAGAAGAAAAGATATGGGAAGTCCAAAGTGGATTTATGCCAGGAAGATCATGTACAGATCAGATATTCAGCTTATATAATAATGTAAAAATAATAATATAATATAATATAAATATATAATTATAATAATTTACATATTAATATATTAGTTTTTACCCAAACTGTGGAAGTTTCAATAAAGACGATTCATTTTCTAAAAAAAAAAACGAATTTTCAAACAAAAAGAAGTTTAAAATAAAAATTTCACCAAAAATGGAATACTCGAGTTTTCACTGAAAAGAAGAATATTTTTTGAAAAATATTAACAGAGTATTTCAAAACTGAGCCAAGAAGTTGAATTTTCAACCGAAGAAGATTACCTACTTCTCAACGAAAAATTGAATATTTGATATCTCAATGAGAAAAGATTTTAATTTTAAATTCCAAACAGTACGATTTATTCGAAAAAGACGAATTTTCAATAAAATAGTTGAATTTCCAACCAAAAAAGATTTTTCAGTCAAAAAAGAAAAGAAAATCAACCAAGTCGTTGATTATTTAAATCAAAAAGCCAAGTTTTTAAAAAATAGTGGAATTTTCTCCTGAAATTATGAATTTAAAAGGAAATTATTTTTAACCATATAGTTGAATTTTCAACTGAGAAAATTAATTTTCTACCAAAAAAATACGAATTTTCAACTAAAAAAATGTGTTGACCGAAAACTGGAATACTTACATTTTCAGTAAAATGAAAAATATTTTAAAAAAGAGACGAATTTTCAATAAAATAGTTAATTTTCCAACGAAAAATGTTGTAGTAGATATATTAAGTCAAAATTGAAAAAAAAGAAATCAACTAAATTCTTGAATTTTAAAATAAAAAATACGAGTTTTGTTTACAAAACTGTGAAACGTTCTTTCAAAATTATGAATTAAAAAAAATCATTTTTAACTAAGTATTTGAATC
>JAABKJ010007545.1:24265113-24313291 GCA_011634705.1 Andricus grossulariae
AATTATTTGAATCTTCTACCAAAACAGTTGAATTTTAAACTATAAAGTATCATTTTTTAACAAAATTGCTGAATTTTCCACAAAATAATTAAATTTTTAATCAAATTATACAATTTTTAATCAAAAAGGATGTAGCCAAAAATATAATAGTGGACTTTTCAATTCCGGGTTATGCACCTACTGAAAAAAATACAGTAGGAAAAAATTGATGATAATTGAGAATTAAAATCTAAGTTTTTTTTGGGAAAAATTTCAACTAATTTGTATTTTCAGCTACCCTGAAAAATGTATCATTTCAATAAATGTATATTATTAAAATTTATAATATGCATTGATATTGAAACAGACCAATTTTCATTTTCTTATTTTCACAATTTAAAAAAGTGCCTTCCTATCAAAAACAAAAACAATTTTGTTATTAACATTTTATTACATTTTGTGTCGCTTTACGAAAAAGTTATTTTCATATTTTCAATATTAATTTGTTTTCGTAACTTCTGTATCGTTTCCAAAAATTTAATTTTTTTAATTTTAATGTTATTTTTTACGATTGAATCAAAAACTGCACGTCCTATCAAAAATTAATAATGGCCCATTCGTAGGTATTTTTTTGGTGAAGAACATTTGTCTATTAATTTTTTTTGTACCTTATGTCATTTTTCCAAAAAATGCATATATTTTTTTAATGTTATTTTTTATGGTTAAAACAAAAGGAACGCATCATATCAAAAAATTAGGGATAACAGATTTGCAGTTCTTTTCGGGGTGAACAAATTTTGCTTTTTTAAATTTTTTTCGTACCTTGTGTCCTTTTTCTAAAGATTTAATTAATTAATTTTTAATGTTACTTTTTACGATTAAAACAAAAAGTACGCATCCTATAAGAAAATCATTAATAACAAATTGGTAGTTTTTTTTTGAGTGAATTACTTCTGTTTATTTTTTTTCGAAAAATGTATTATTTCAATAAATATATATTATAACTATTCATAATGTGCATTGGTATTGAAACATACGTATTTTCATTGCCTTGTTTTTAGAATTAAAAAAACAGCGTGCATCCTATGAAAGACTATATAAAATTTCCATAAATTTAATCTGTTTATTTTCAATGATATTTTGTACGATTTGAGGTAAAAATACGCATCTTAGCGTGAAGTAATCCTAAGTGACGTAATAAATAGACTATTATTTTTGAACTTATTTTTGACAATTAAAAAAAAATTACTTGTTTCATCTAAAAATTATTAATAACAAATTTGTAGATCCTTTTTGGGTGAACAACTTTTGTCGATTAATTTTTTTTGCACCTTGTGTCATTTGTTAGATAATTGAATTGTTTCATTTTCAATGGTAATGTTAATAATTAAAACAAAAACTACGCGTTATTTCGAAAAACTATTGATGACAAATTTGTAGCTCTTTTTTGAATGAACAACTTTTATCAAGTTAATTAATTTCATTAATTAAGCAAGTTAATCTTTTTTTCAATTTTAATTTTTTACGTTTAAAACAAAAACTACGCGTTTCATAAAAAAATAATTGATAATAAATTACTTTTCTTTTCAATTGTTACAAATTGTTACTTTTCAATTGTAGCAAAGAACTATAAATGATGTAGCTCTTTTCTAGGTGAACAACTTTTGTCTGATTATTTTCTTCATAGTTTGTGTCGTTTGTCCAAAAATTTAATTTTCATTTTTTTTAATTTTGTTTTTCATAAATAAAACCAAAACAAGGCATCCTATCTAAAAATGATCCAGAACAAATTTGTAGCTTCTTTCTACGTGAACAATTTTTGTGAATTCATATTTTTTCTTATCTTGCATAGTTTGAAGGCAAAAGAGAATTTTTGATTTTTCAGTACTTTTTGCGTTATTAAAATTTGAATGTTAGATTTTTCAATGAAATTAAAAAAATTGTGATGATAATCTTGCGGGGTTTTCAAAAAGCAACGTTTTTATTTGGCTGACATTTTTTCATATCGTGCTAGAAATAAGCGTACATAGAATTTGAAATTCTTAAAAAAAACGGTGCCAAAAATTTTGAAAATGCTCTAAATTTTTGAATTCTCATCCACAACATTGAGAGAAATTGCAAGTACAACGTTCTTGCACTCAACCGCTCAATTGTAAAGGTTTGATGAATTTTGAGACTAATTGTGTGTAACGAACATCCTTGATTTTCAGGTAAAATATAATATAGTCTTTTCGATATTGTCTAATTATATTAAGTATCAAGTGGGATTTTAGATTAAAATTAACCAGGTGTATAACCCGTGGAGAATTATAGAGAAGAGCAGTGAATGTCGGTCTTCAAGCGTTAAATTATTGACTCGAGGAGAGCACACTTAAGTTTAACTTTCGGTCTAAGATCATAGTCGATGGAAATCGCGTGTGGTTTGTGAAAATTCTAGGCACCTGCAAACGCATAATAAAGCTTAACGACATAGTAATAGCCAAACATTGCCAATAAAAACAAATTTATTTTATTATTTCAAATTTCTTTCTTATAATACCTTTGGTTTTCGCAAAAAAATTCCATAAGTGTAAATAGATGTTAATTAGAAAGAATGGAATACCCATTACATAGGTATTAACAAACTAATCAGTTGTTTTCAAATATTATTACCAAATAGCAATCCTAATTTTCGTTATTAGTAATTGTAACAAATGTTTAAGAGATGCAATTTTCTTGATGTTATTGCTATTTTTTGTTTGTCGTCAAACTTTGCTGTGGTTGAAATTTTGTTGCTGTAATTAGTTGTTGCTGCTAAAATCGCTGTTCGCTGTTGTTCTTTTTGTTCAAATCTTGTTTTACTTGTCTTTTCTTGTTTAAATGTTGCTGTTATTTGTTGTAGAAATAGTGCTTCTCGTTGTTATCTTGGTTGTTGTTCATATGTTGATTTTGTTATTAAAATTGGGTTGTAGATGTTTTTTTGAAAATGTTTTTGTTGTTAAAACAGTGTTGGTAAAGTGTAGTTGGTATGTTGATTTTGTTGTTGAAATGTTTTTGCTGTTATTGATTTTTGTTATTGTTCGTTGTTGTCATTCTTTGATCCTTTTATTGATTTTTTTTGTTGTTTGTTGTTATTTTTCTATTTCTTGATATATTATTTTAGTTGTATTTTGTTGTTCATGTTATTTATTTTTGTTTTTGTTCGCTGTTGTTCTCCTTTTTGTTTGAATCTTGTTTTACTTGTATTTCCTTGTTGATTTTGTTATTAAAATTGTATTTTAGTTGCTATTGTTGAAATTTTGTTATTGTTAAAATAGTGTTGGTAAAATGTTGATTTTGTTGTTGAGTATTATTACTGCAATTGATTTTTGTTGTTGTTCTTTTCTGTTATTCGTTTTTATTGTAGTGATTCTTTTTGTTAAAGTCTTTTTTTTATGTATTTTCTTGCTTAAATGTTGTATTTGTTACTTTTTTTGTTTTTTTTTTACAAAAGGTATTTCTCGTTGTTATTTTGGTGGATGTTCATATTTCGATTTTTTAAATCAAAATTGTGTTGTTTTTTCGGTTAAAATAGTGCTGTTGAAATAGTGTAGTTAAAATGTTGACTTTTTTGTTGAAAGGTTGTTGCTTTTTTGTTGTTGCTCGCAGCTGTTATTAATTTTTGTTGTTGTTCGTCGATTTGATCAATTTTTTATGTTGTTTGTTGTTATTTTTTTGTTTGTTTGAATTTTGTTTTAGTTGTATTTTGTTGTTCAAATGCTGCACTTGTTCCCTGTAGTTTTTGTTGCACAAATGGGGGTTCTGGTTGTTATGTTGGTTGTTCAGATCTTGATTTTGTTCTTGAAATTGTTTTGTTGTTTCTGTTGTTTTCACTGTTGAAATTGAGTTTCTGGAATATTGTAGTTGAAATGTTGTTGTTGAAATATTGATGAAATATTGTTGTTGAAATGCCTATTTTGTTGTTGAAACATTTTTGTTTCATTTTTTTGTTGCTCGTTACTGCTTAAAATTTTTTTTGTTCGTTGCTTTTGTTTATTTTTGTTGTTTTTCGTTGATGTTATTGAATTTTGTTGTTTTTTTTCTTTTTGTTTGAAAATTGTTCAGTCTCATTTTGTTGTTTACCTGTTGCAGTTTCTCGCTATTGTTTTTGTTGTACAAATGGGATTTCTAGTTGTTATTTTGGTTGTTGTTCATATGTGGATTTTGTTATTGAAATTGTGTGTTTCTTTTGTTGAAATGTTGATGTTTTTCTTGAAATGGTGTTGCTTAAATGTTGATTTTTTTGCTGAAATGTTGTTGCTGTATTGATTTCAGTAGTTGTTCGCTGTTCTTCTGTTTGTTTAAATCTTGTTTTACTTGTATTTTCTTGTTTAATTATTGCTGTTATTCGTTTTTCTTTTCGTTGTAGAAATAGTGTTTCTCGTTGTTATTTTGGTTGTTGTTCATATGTTGATTTTGTTAATCAAATTGGTTTATAGTTTCTATTGGTAAAATGATTATGTTGTTAATATGTTATTCGTATGTTGCTTTTGTTGTTGAAATATTATTGCTGGTTTTGATGTTTGTTATTGTTTGTTGCTGTTATCGTTTCTGCTATTGTTCGTGCCTGCTTTGATTTTTGTTGTTGTTCACTCTTCTCCTCATTTTTGTTTCAATCTTGTTTCACTTGTATTTTTTTTCGAATGTTGCTGTTATTCATCGTTGTTTTTCTTGTGAAAATAGTGTTTCACGTTATTTTGGTTGTTGTTCATATGATGATTTTGTTATTAAAATTATGTTGTAGTTGCTGTCATTAAAATTCTGTTTTTGTTAAAATAGTGTTGGTAAAATGTTGTTGAAATGTTGATTTTGTTGTTGAAGTATCGTTGCTATTATTTATTTTTGTTGTTGTTCTTTTCTATTACTTGTTTTTGTTGTTGTTATTCTTTTTGCCTAAATCTCTTTTTAGATGTATTTTCTTACTTAGATGTTACATTTGTCTCTTGTTTTCTTGTTACACAAAAGGTATTTTTCGTTGTTATTTTGGTGGATGTTCATATCTTGATTTTTAAAATTAAAATTGTGTTGTTTTTTCTGTTTGTTAAAATAGTGCTGTTGAAATATTGTAGTTAAAATTGTTGCAACGTTGATTTTGTTGTTGAAAGGTTGCTGCTTGATTTTTTGTTGTTGTTCGTTGATTTCATTGATTTTTGTAGTTGTTTGTTGTCACTTTTCTGTTTGTTTGAATCTTGTTTAAGTTGTATTTTGTTGTTTAAATGCTACACTTGTTCGCTGTCGTTTTTGTGGTGAAAATAGGGTTTCTAGTTGTTATTTTGGTTGTTGTTCATATCTTGATTTTGTTATTGAAAGTGTGTTGTTATTTTTGTTGGAATGTTGTTGTTTTTGTTGTTAAAATTGGGGTTCTGGAATATTGTAGTTGTAATTTTAATGAAATTTGGTTGTTGAAAAGCTGATTTCGTTGTTGAAAAGTTCTTGCTTGATTTTTTTGTTGCTCGTTACTGTTATTAATTTTTGTTGCTGTTCGTTGCTTTTATTTATTCTTGTTGTTGCTCCTTGATTTTATTAATTTTTGTGGTTGTTTATTGTTATTCTTCGGTTCGTTAAAATCTTGTTTTACTTGTATTTTGTTGTTCAAATTCTGCACCTTTGCTGTTATTTTTGTTGTACAAATGAGTTTTTTAGTTATTATTTTGGTTGTTGGTCATATGTTGATTTTTTTATTGGAACTGGGTCCTTGTTTTTGTTGAAATGTTGTTGTTTTTGTTTTTAAAATAGTATTGTTGAAATATCTCGGTTGAAATATTGTTGCTGGAATGGTTATTTTGTTGTTGAAAGGTTGTTGTTTCATTTTTGTTGTTGCTCGTTGCCGTAATTGATTTTTGTATTGAATCCCTAAGAATGAACATTTGTTTGTTGAAATTTTGATTTTATTGTTATTGTTTTTGCTGTAAACATGTCGTTGCTCGTCATTGTTTTTGTTGCTGTTGGTACTTTGATTTTTCATTGAAATTATGATGCTATATTGAAATTTTTTTGCTCTCGTTAAAATTTTTCTGTTCTTTTAGAAGTTTTTCTTGCAATATTGATGAAATTTTGTTGAAATGCTGATTTTGTTTTCGAAAGGCTGTTGTTTGATTTGTTTCTTGCTCATCACTGCTATTGACGTTTGTTGTTTTTTTTTGTTATTCTTCTGTTTGTTTAAATCTGGATTTAGTAGTATTTTGTTGTTTAACTGTTGCAGTTGCTTGCTGTCGTTTTTGTTGTACAAATGAGGTTTCTAGTTGTTATTTTGGTTGTTGTTCATATGTTGATTTTGTTATTGAAACTGTGTTCTTATTTTTGTTGAAATGTTGTTGTTTTTGTCGTTAAAATAGTATTGTTGAAATATTGTAGTTGGAATGTTGTTGTTGATATGTTGATTTTGTTGTTAGAAGGTTGTTGTTTGAGTTCTGTTGTTGTTTGCTGTTGTTGTGAATTTTTGCATTATATCCCCAAGGCTGAAAATTTGTTCGTCGAAATTTTTATTTCATTTTATTGTTATTGTTTTGGCTGTGAACATGTTGTTGCCCGTCATTGTTTTGGTTGCTGTTATTGATACTTAAATTTTTTATTGAAATTATGATGTTCTTATTGAAATGTTGCTGCTCTTGTTAAAATGTTGCTGCTGTTTTTTTTCAAATGTTGCTGTTTTTGTCGTTAAAATAGTATTGTTGAAATATTGTTGTTGAAATGTTGTTGTTGAAATGTTGATTTTGTTGTTAAAAGGTTGTTGTTCGAGTTTTGTTTTGCTCATCGCCGTTATTGATTTTTGCATTAAATACCTGAGGCTAAAAATTTGTTTGTTTAGATGATGATTTTGTTTTTGTTGTTAACATGTTGTTGCTAGTCATTGTTTTTGTTGTTGTTGATACTTTGATTTTTTATTGAAATTATGATTTTTTATTGAAATTTAGTTGTTGTTCTCGTTTAAATGTTGTTGTTCTCGTTTAAATGTTGCTGCTGTTTATTTTATTTTGTTGTTGTTGAATTTTGATGTTCTTGTCGTTTTTTTTTCTTCTGTTTCTTAAGTGTCGTTTTTTTTCTTCTGTTTCTTAAGTGTTATTGTTTGTTTGTTGTTTTTTGTTCAAATAATTTTTAAACGATATATTTTTGAGTTTAAAACATGCAAGTATCAAAACAGAATGCTGAAAGTCATTATACCATCGTTACGACCGCACTTGACCTGAGCTTGAACTGAGTGGAATCCTGTGCTATTCAAGCTATTTCATGCAGAGAAATGTGAAGGTTGGATCAATGGAGAAGCGAATTACTATAAGCTTCAGACTATTAATAGAAAGTGATGTGGAATGGTAATTAGACTCCAACTGCTCACATTTTTTCAACGGAAATCGATTGCTTTTTATCAAGAACATTTTTCTATGATTATAAATCCTCTTAAAAGATCTTGAAAATAACTTCCTCATTTTTTTTATCTCTAAACAGGCGATAAATTCAAAGGTGGTGAAAACTCGTGATTCAAGCATAAGCAAACTGGAAGAAAAAGAATCACAGTACCACAAATGAAAATAATAAAAGAGGCAAGAACATGAATAAATTTCACTCTCTTTTAAGATTCACGTCCGATCTCGTTAGAAGGATGCCTCGACAAGAAAGATTCTACTCTGAAAAGATTTGCTTGGCTGCATCTCGCCATAATTGTCCGTATAAAGAGGGAAAACACATCAACGCAAATGTTCAGTCTGGAAAAAGAATTTGCCCCATCTCAACGTCATGGGACACACGGTACGTTTCGCGAGTGATGTGAATTTTTAAATTATATTCGATTTTGAAATCGATTTTTAAATAGATTGGCTCGATTGGTTGTTATAGTGGTTGCAAAAAAAGATTGTGATGATAATGTCGAGAGAAATGTTACACAGAATCTACATACGCTCGCAGTGAATGAATTCTCACGTTTCTCGTATTGCGACAACTTCCGCTGTGCATATTATTCTCTTAATGGATGATGATAATATCGCGGGTTGAACCCTTCATACATTTAAGTTTGTGACGTAGAGTAATCACTGTGTATTTCCCAATTTCGAATCATCAGGATTTTCCAGTAGAATTTAATTTTCATTTTGAAATAGTTTGAGATAATTTAAACCATATAGAGAAATAAAAATGATTTCAATTTCTTCTTTTTAGTTTCATGATTTAATGTCAATTGTGGAAAGTGCTCGCATTGTTCAAGCTTTCACAATTTCAATTTAATGGTTCTTCAAGCTCAGAATACACAAAATAAATTATTCATAGCTTCAGATTCTAGCAGTATAGCTCGTCAATTAAAATCACTGCTATTTAAATTCTTATCGTTTAATATTTTTCTTTACAATAGGCGAAACAGTTTTGATTTGTCCAAAACACTTCGATTCCGTAAATTCCAAAATCGAATTAAAAACTAACTGATGATAAGTATATTGTACTAAAAAATTCAAATTCAAATTAAACTTAAACTTGAATTTAACAGAGCCAAGCAGCGATCGCTTTAGCGTTTTTCGTTGTGACCTTCACCACTGCCGAAATACGTTCAAGGGTACACAATATCGAATATATCTACGATCGAGAGACGAATCGAAAAGTCGGATATGTTGTCACACGAGTACATCCTGTGAAATCCAAATCTCTAAATGAAATTGAGCAGAGGAGTGATTTAAACTCTAAAAAAGCATCAGTTGAATCTATTCCAAGTGCGAGTAACACAGAACTAAAAAGAACTGCTTACGACCAAGGTAATGATTCATGTCCATCAATTAGCTGATTGTATCTTTAGAAATTAATTGAATAATTACATTCAATAACATTAATTAGTTTGATTCGAATGAAGCTGGATCTTTTCAATATTTGGAAAGTATTTGTTTTCATTCACAGATTACTATCAAGGAAATTATCCAGACGACCAACAAGCAGTTGCAGACAACAATCAAGAAGTGCTAACCCATCATCTTCGTGAGGATGTCGTCAAGACTTTAACGATAGTAAAGCAAGTCCCAGTCCCTGTTCCAATAGAGAAAACTGTCCATTACCCTGTTGTCAAAAATATACCCTACATGGTAAGAGTCCCTGTCCCAGAACCCTACCCTTTGGAAAGGAAAATCCCGTATCCTGTGAACGTTTATGTAAAAAGCCCAGTAAAAATTCCGAAACCGGTAGCTGTTTATAAAGAAGTTCCTTATGCGGTACCGGTTGCCGTAGAGAGACCTGTACCTGTCAAGGTTTACATTCCTTATCCAATCCCGGTTGAGAAGAAAGTACACTACGAGGTTAAGGTCCCAGTGCCTCAACCCTACCCTATCGAACGTAAGATACCGATTCCGGTCAAGGTCGCGGAGCACGTGATTCAACCGTATCCTCAGGAGAAGGTTGTGCATTATCCAGTAAAAATTGAAGTTCAAAGACCAGTTCCAGTGCCAGTTTTAAATCCATATCCGGTCCCAGTTCCGGTTTTTGGTTACGATCATGGGCGAAGTGATAGTCGGTATCATGCTCCACAAGTTCACGAAAATTTGGACGGATATAGTGATAATAACGGGTAAAAAGGTTTTGGTTTTATGATTTATTTAGATCAGAATAGTCAATTGATTATATTATTTTGATCATTGAGGACCGGTACTTTTATCAGAAGGGTATTCATGGGATGTACAATAAGATTTTACTACTTAGTCGCTAATAGAAGTAGTGAATCAAATCCTAGATACAATTGATCAATTCGACTAGATGAATGAGAAAACAATTTTGATTTGAACACAACTCTTTAAGTACTAATTAATTACCAAAACACAAATTCTTAATTTTAGTAATTTTTTTAGTCAAATCTATCTGCGATTTCCTTGTAACAGATCTAGTTATTACTAGTATTTACGAGTATTTGTGTATTTTGTGTATATACTCATTACACTTAAACTTAACCGTTGTTGTGAAAAATGTTCAAATTTTATTATTCGCTTTCGTTCTTCACTTGTTATTTAGTTTTAATACATATTTTACCAACCTAATTATTTGTATGATACTTAATGTTGTAATGTAATTATTTTTAAGTACCTGTTTAAGCAAGTCTTTTGTATAAGTACCAATATAATTTAAGTCACTTGAAAATTCTACTTTCTTTCAAATATAACTTTGAAGTCCCAGGCGAGATGAGAGTACAAGTTGAAGCCAACCAATCGTATCAAATTTATTACAACAATCATACCTTCATTATCGTTCTCATATGTGTTTTTCTCGCAGAATTAAACATAAAAGTTCCTTTCTCCCGAGTTTTCATCTGCGATAGAAACTTCATTGTTAGATTATCATGTATTTTAATTAATAGTTGCAAGAATCTTTCTAGATATCGAGATTTTTCATTATTAGGTAGCAATAATGAGTAAAATGAAGCAAAAAATGCGATAATTACACCGTCACGCTGTCTGCGTGAATTCATCAATTTCTGTAAACAATATTCAACACTCTTTTTGTTCTGCAAATTATAGAAACTTCGTAAATTGTGGTTAGACTTTCTTGTATTTTATGAGGAAGTGTATTTTCGATGCATTTCCTTTTATTTATATAAAATTAGGAAAATCATCCCTCACTTGATTTGGTAAACTGCTCTAACATAGAGCTATCACTTCCTGATGTATTCAATTTTTCCGAAAAGTAAGGAACAGGTAAGTGAAAACTTGTTGTTACTGAGGTCGAATAGCCACTTTTGTGGCTACAACTTTTTTATAAATTGTCAACAATACTATTTTTATAAGTGTACAGACAAATTTTGAACGATTAGAAATTGATAAGGAAATATAGACATCTCATCTGACTATTGAAGTTACTTTTGCAGTAACTTTAGTGCTTGCAACAAGTTACTTTCAAACTCTTTGCCGCAATTTTAATCTTATTCTTTGAATTCTTTTTATGTCTTTGTAATTAGAAGAGAATTGTAGATAAAGTAAGAGTTATCACTCTGTTCTTATGGATGGAGAGATTAAACAAGGCTGTAATGACAGCATGCCATCCGAGTTTACGAGCGCAGTTTGTTCAGTCGAAGCACTATGCAATTTCTGAAAAAGCCGGACGCACTGATCGTCTAAAATGTCGATAAATGCCCTAATCGAGAGCTGAAGGAGAGCAACTTTAAATCTTATTTATACTAGCGAAAGTCGTACCTAGTATAAATAATGCTTGGCACCTTTCCATCCACACCCAGTTCTCCTTGTACCAGCGCATCGTCTACAAACTTTTAGCCATGGGACACCCGGTCGGTACTAATTTTGGAATATTTTTTTATCAAAAAGTGATCGTTCTTCTATTTGTGAATGTGTGTGAGTGATACTAGTGAAGAGCTCTGTTAATCAGAAGATGTGTTCATAGTGAATCAGTGCTTAAAATAAAGTCAATCTCTTTAGGACTTATCATTTCCTCTCAATAATTTTTTCATCTCGAACAATAAAATATTCTCTTCCAGCTAACTCTAATGCTATTAAATACATTCCTGATCGAGAAAATATCTTCCCTATTTTGCTTTGATACAAATATAGCTTCAGTATTATTGGTGTGAATGAGACTTTTCTGAAATTTTCACTTAAAGAGTAATTTACAGTCTTATAAAATCCCAAAATTCCCTTATCTGTGCAGCTGAAGAAGCAGTTCTTCGTGGCTTTTCTTTGTCTCTCGATGGCTACGACGATTCCAGCAACTCGAAAGGAGGATCTGGAGAGAGCAGCTGAACTGGCAGTGGAAAGAGCTGCAGAAAGAGCAGCTGAAAGAGCAGTAGAAAAAGCCTTGGAGGCTGGAAACACTACTTCAACAACAATTACTGTCAAGGAATCTTATTCAAATGCGAGGAAAACTGCAGAGGAACAAGCAGCTCCGGGATCTGAATCTACAAGAAATAATAATATGGAAACATCGATCTTCGAAACTAAGGATACAGATAATCCTTCTGACTACGAACCATCTTTAAATGGAACAGATTACAGTGATAACAGCGAATCAAGAGACTATGATGATGAAGAGTCTAGTGGATATGGTGATTACAATGGTTCGAGAGGTTACAGTGATCACAACGATTCTAGAGGTTACATTGATTACAACAACTCTAGAGATTTTCGTGAGTTCAAAGATTCTAAAAGTTTAGGTGATTTCAATAGTTCAAGAGGATTTGGCGATTTCAATGAATCAAATAAGTATAAAGGATACAATGAACCCAGAGGCTTTGGTAGTTACAACTTTGGTAGTAGAGGTTATAGTAATTCCAAGAATTTGAGAGATCCCAGGGCGTATAATCAATCTAAGAGTTATAATAATTTGGCCGACAGAAACTACACCGGCCCTAAAGAGTATAGGGGATCTAATAATAATTCACAAGGTTACAAGGATTCCAAAAGTTTGAGCAATTCTGGTGTTTCGAAAGGCTATGAAGTTGAAGAAGACTACAGCTCATTTCTGAATCACACAGACTATAAGAAACTGAATAGCTCGAAGTCTTCAATAGAACCAGATATTGCACTTTCATTTGGAGACTTCGATTGGGCCTCGAATGATTCTAACCTACGTCATGGATTTGGTAGCAAGTTGTTAGGTTTCGGAAAAAAATTAACCAATAGTGCTTTATCAGAAGATATACGTTTTTATTCAACTGAGCCTGATTTCTCGAAGAAGAGGAATACAAAAAAGGAAGACGAGGCAGAAGATCATGTAGATAAGGATGACAGTTGGAAGTCTTATTCAGACTGGAAGGATTTTAAGAGTTATAGTGATGAGACTTTTGCAAAAGATGATGAAACTTTTGCAAAAGATGATGAGCCTTTTCTGAAAGGGTATGATGAACCTTTTACAAAAGATTTTTGGGGCGGTGATGATGAGGATTCTCCTCATAAATCAAGTCGACCATTCTGGGCTGATAAGGATTATATTTCTTCTAGTGAAACAAAAAAAGATGATAAAACAGAATATGGAAGTAAACCAAATCCACAAGAAAAAGGTGGGACTTTGAGTTCAGGTCATAAATATTCCAAGCAGCCATTCAGCAAAGACTATGATTTCACTACTTTTACCAAGTCCTGGGAACCGGATAAAAAGGATTCTAGGCCAAGTTATAAATCTCACAGTAGAAGATCGAGTATAGAGGACGATTCTGCTAGAGTAATAATTCCCCCTTACCATAAACGATTAAGTAGAGATAATGCTCAGATAAGGGGAACAACATCTGCTTCTGAGAGTATTACAACATCTACAGTCGGCCCTACAGTACGAACTACAGAAAGAAATTTTAGAGTTGACAATAACAGATTGAAGGAAACATCTAATGAAAGATATTCAGATCGATCTGAGGGGGGATACAAGGAAGGATCCTATGAAAGATTCGAAGATAAATCTAATGAGCAATCTAAAGAACGATTCAGAGATGAATCTGACGAATACTACAAGGAACAATCTTATGAAAGATCCACGGAAGGATCTAGGAAAAGGCCTGAAGAAGAATCTAGAAAACAATTTTCATATGAATCTGGAGAGGAAAACAAGGGAAAATTCTATGAAAATCTCGAGAAAGGATCTAAGAGTAGGCTTACAGACGAATCTAAAGAACGATTTTCAGATGAGTCTAGCGAAAAATACAAGCAAAAATCATCTGATAAATCCAGGGAAAGATTCTCAGACGAATCTAGGGAAGAATACAGGGACAAAACCACTGTGCAATCTAAAGAACGAGCTCCAGGTGAATCTGGGGAAGAATACAAGAAAAAATCCCATGAAAGATCCAAAGAAAGAAGAATAGAAGGGATAACAGAAACCAGCAATATCAGATATGTTTTAAACAAGGAAGAAGAAAATGTATCAGATCATGTCAAAATTATACCTTGCGAGCTGGAAGCTCCACCTTTGAACGTTTATAAACAAACTCCTACCGATGTTGAAGAACAACAACCTTATACAACCTATAAGGTTCCTATAAGTTTTTAAAGATTATTTTTTTTCCTAGTTTCAATTCTCTGCTTACTATCATTCTGAACAGAGAAATTAATTTTGTTTTGTGTTACAGGTTCCGGAAAATATCCCAGTTCCACTTCCAGTGAGCTCACCATTTCCAGTGCATTTACCAACTCCAGTTGAACATCAGGAAAATCTTCAAGGAAATGGTCAAGGAAACCTTCAAGGTTCATCATATGTACAATTCCTGCAAAATCTGTATGATTCGCTAAATTTGCCAATAGCGTATCCATTCATTCCTCGAACAAAATTGAAAGTTCCAAAACCTATTGTCAAACAACTGCTTGATCCTCATGAATTGCCGAAACTTTACTCGGGACAGAAACGCTTGCCGATTCAAAAAGAGCATCAACACGTAGTTGCAGATGATCGACTTCCAATGCTTATTAAAATGGGGGTTCCCGGACCCTTTCCAATAGAAAATGATAATTTACAATTAGAAAAGCCTTATTCAGTGCCAGTTAAAGTTCATGTTGGAAATCCCTATACTATTCACTTAGATAAATCGATACCACTGGCATTAAAAGAACGTATTCCCTTTATTATTCGCGTTCCATTGAAGCCGAAAGAAAATGATGGATGGTCTGAAGCAAGGCACTCGAAAAAAAATGAAGATGTTCCTGCAGAAAGACAAACTTTGATCAAAAGACTCAGTTGGGTATGAATATGTAAAATTTAGAATTGTTATAATATGTGACATCATTGGGAATGATCTTGTCTATGTGAAAATTTAATACCAAATTATTTAATGATCTAGAATAGCTAAAATATTTTCTGACGGTTGGACTTAATTATTAGCTTCATTTTGTCAAACGTTATTGTTTTTTTTTTAACGTGTTTTCTTTTACACTGACAATTTCCAGTTGAGGAACTTGAAGAAACGAAATACGAACAAATTGGATCCTTTGAACATAAAAACCGAATTGCTTTTAAAAGCTGATCAATTTTTATGTCTTGGAACACTTAAGACATGACTTTTTGCTATTTTAAGCTATATTCGAGAAAGTGAAATATAATTGTAGTGCAGTTTCACGAGGCACTTCCTGATTCCGTTATTTCAATTTATGTTGGACTGTCTCTGATGAATTATGGTTGAGATTATTTGTATCTAATATAACACCTTTTTGCAATTAAATTTGGAAACGAATATAATTATGTAGTAAATTATTTTATTTTCATTGTTTTTAGTATAATAGAGAAAAAACTTTTCAAATGTAAACACTATCTAACATATAGTTATCCCAATAAATTCAATACAACCCCTTAGGGTATTTCATTATGTGAAAAATCTTTTAAATTACAAAGTATATGTTTAGCTTTGACTGGGTTTAATTAATCTATTTGAGTAGTATTGAGAAAATGCCTGTTTAAGAGTGACACCTCAACACTAAAATGATTGAATGTTCTTCAATGTTATTGCAGTTCTCGTTTTTGAAACTATGTAACTTTATTAATTCATCATAATGAAAATTTTAATAAAATTTTGTCAAATGGGTTACTTAAAACGAAAACTCAATAAATTATTTGTAATATTAGAAATTTAGTCAAAAGTGTAAACAATTTTATACTTTTTAGTGATGTGCAATTATTTAATAAACAAGTGTATGTGTTATATTATGTATTTTTGTTGATTCATTATTTAAAGGGCGTCACGGCATAACCATGTGTGTGACACTTTTTTCAAAACACGTTTTATTGACTTAAAAATTCTATGAAATCCCACCGCACATTGAGCTAAAAAATGTTATTACTCAACTGTTCAAACCATTCTTAGTTGAAGAATTTGTTTGATTGTTCGATTCTGCGGGAACATCTTTTGCTATTATTTTTCCATTTTTTTAAATGAAAGAATAATTTCTTCAAAAGTTCTGGACAATTGAAAAAATTGTAATGAAAAATATGAAAAAATTATTTATATTAAAGTTACTTTTGTCTATAGATTTATAGAGCTCCAGGAGATATCGAAAGCACTTTTTCATTTTTTTTCTTTTTTGAATGATTCGAAGCAAACGATTTTGTGCACTCTTGAAAATTTTTTATTTTACACTTTCATGGTTCTGCCTTGACATCCTCAATTTATTAAAACCTAAAAGTTTCCCATATCTATGGATTTATAATTTTTGTAATTAACTATAAACAAACAAAGCATCAAATCCAAGAACCAAAAACACCTTTGGATTCGTCTTCGAAATATGTATGTGCGATTTTTTTCCTTGTTCAAAAACATTTTTCGAACAATTACATTATCTTTAAGGTTCTAGAATCGTTATAAGCAATCGAAGAATCCGATCAAAAAAAAAATAAATAAATAAAATCAAATTAACTAAGATGATGTCATCATAAAAACTTATTTAAAAAAGAAATAGACATTAGTTAAAGAAGGATTATCTAGTGACATTTTTTAATCGAACAGTTGTATTTTTAACCAAAAAATATGACATTTTTTTACCCGTAGAAATGAATTTCCAATCCAAAAGGACTAATTTTCAACAAAAAAGTTACTTTTCAACCACATTCGGAGTTTCTACCAAAATAGCTATTTTTCTCTTAAATACATGAATTTTCAAACAAGTGGTTGAACTTCCCATCATTTTTAAACCAAAAAGACGAATTTTCAACAAAAAAGTTAAATTTCCAACGAAAACTTGGTTTTTCCCAAAATTCGGACAAAACATATATATTTCACCAAAAGATATAAATTTTGAAAAAAGAAAAACCCAAATTTTTCAACAAGAAAACAAAAAAATATCCTTAAAATTCTTGAAATTTTAAAACAGAAAGACGAATTTTTAACAAAAGAGTTGAATTTCCGAAAAGAAAGGTAATTTTCAACCAAATTTTGACTTTCTACCAAAATAGTGTAACTTTTAACAAAATACACGAATTTTTAACGAAATGGTTGAATATTTATACCGAAAATATTAATTTTCAACAAAAAAGTTAATTTTCAATTAATAGTTGAATTTTATACCATTTTGAAACTCAAAAGACGAATTTTTAACTAACAAGTTAAATTTCCGACAACAAATTAAGTCCCAACCAAATAGTTGAATTTTCTAACAAAACGTTTGAATCCCCCCCCCCCTCCGATAAAAAAAACGGATTTATAAAAAGTAGCTCTACCCTCTTTTGAATTTTTTTTACCAAAAGAGATGAATTTCCTAAAATCAATTAACCAAAATAGTTGCATTTTCAACAACAAAATTGAATTGTTTTACCATAAGATATAAATTTTGAATCGAGAAAACAAAATTTTGAAACAAGAAAACAAACAAATTTCCACTGAATTGTTCATTTTATAAACCACAAAGACGAATTTTCAACAAAAGAGTTAAATTTCCGACAATGAAGTTAATTTTCAACCAAATTTGGACTTTTTACCAAAATAACTAAACTTTTAACAAAATACATAAATTTTTAACCAAATAATTGAATATTTGTACCGAAAATATTAATTTTCAACAAAAAAGTTAATTTTCAAATAAATAGTTCAATTTTATAGCATTTTCAAACCCAAAAGACGAATTTTCAACTAAAGAGTTAAATTTCTGACAACAAGTTAATTTCTAAACAAATTGTTGAATTTTCTAACAAAATATTTGAATCCTTCCACCCAAAAAAAAAACGAATTTTCAGAAAAATACCTCTGTCCTCTTCAGAAATTTTTTTACCAAAAGAGATGAATTTCCTAAAATTAATTAACCAAAATAGTTGAATTTTCAACAACAAAATTGTTTGTTTTTTTTAACCAAAAGTTATAAATTTTGAAACGAAAGAGTCAAATTTTCAACCAAGAAAACAAAAAAATGTCCACTAAATTGTTAAATTTTTAAACCAGAATTACGGATATTCTACAAAACCCTTGCATTTTCAAACCGAAAAGATTAATTTGCAACAAAAATTTTACTTTTCAACAAAATAAAATAGTTGAATTTTTTACACAATGCATGAATTTTCAACAACAAAATTGGATTTTTTTACCAAAAGATATAAATTTTGAAACGAAAAAGCCAAATTTTTACCCAAGAAAGAAGAGAAACATTCACTAAATTGTTGAAATTTTAAACCAGAAAGACGAATATTCTGCAAAACAGTTGCATTTTCAAACCGAAAATATGAATTTCCAACAAAAAAGTTACTTTTCAACCAAATAAAATGGTTGAATTTTTTACCATTCGCAAACTCAAAAGACAAATTTTCAACTAAAATATTACATTTCGGACAACAAGTTAATTTCTAACCAAATAGTTGCATTTTCTAACAAAATATTTGAATTCCACCCAAAAAAAAAACGAATTTTGAAAAAAATAGCTGTACCCTCTTTAGAAATTTTGTTACCAAAAGATATGAATTTCCTAAAATCAATTTACCAAAATAGTTAAATTTTGAACGACACAATTGTACTTTTTTACCAAAAGATTTAAATTGTGAAACGACAAAGCCAAATTTTGAACCCAGAATAAAAAAAAAAGTACACTAAATTGTTGAATTTTTAAACCAAAAAGACGAATTTTCAAAAAAAGAGTTAAATTTCCGATGAAGAAGTTAATTTTCAAACAAATTGGGACTTTTTTCCAAAATAGTTCAACTTTTAACAGAATACATGAATTTTTAACTAAATGGTTGAATATTTATACCAAAAATATTAATTTTCAAATAAATAGTTGAATTTTATACCATTTTCAAACCGAAAAGACGAGATTTCAACTAAAGAGTTAAATTTTCGACAACAAGTTAATTTCTAACCAAATAGTTGTATTTTCTAACAAAATATTTGAATTCCACAAAAAAAAAAACGAATTTTGAAAAAAATAGCTATACCCTCTTTAGAAATTTTGTTACCAAAAGATATGAATTTCCTAAAATCTATTTACCAAAATAGTTAAATTTTGAACGACACAATTGGACTTTTTTACCAAAAGATTTAAATTGTGAAACGACAAAGCCAAATTTTGAACCCAGAATAAAAAAAAAAGTACACTACAAAAATATTATAAATAATTCTTTACTAGTTTTTCTTATTGTTTACCGAATTATGCAAATTTGCTTTATTTGTTCGTGTTTTTAACATTATTTATAGATGTTACCATGATCGTGAGTGGTTAAAACATTGTAAGTAGAACACCTCCAAGAATGCAGGAATCAGATTTGAAAAGTAGCGGCTTTTAGGTGATATGGAAGAAGTCTGCATTCGAAGTATTATTGGAAAAATTATTGAAAATAGTTTTATTCTGCTGTATTTTGATAATAAACGATTTCGTGATATTATTAAAGGAGTTTTTGTGCAATAAAAAAGATGGGGTCAGATACGACCCAATCTGGTCTTCTGGGCCTCTGGTCCCCACCTGGTACTAGGAGGGTTAAGATAGAAATGTAAAAAACATTTCTCCTCGCTAAATTAAATAGACAGTTAACAAATATGAGTGACTTATTATTAAAATTATTTTCATTTATTGATCAGAATTTAGAAAATTGTATTGGATCCGAATACAATACAATTTTCCAAATTCTGATCGTTACCTTTTACTTCCCAAAATAAACTTAGGGCAGGAATGGAAAAAAAAGAAAACAACAAAAACATAATAAACGCGAGTCAAGATTGGAAATTTGCAGAAACCGGAAGTGCGAATTGATTTTCAGAATAATATAAACGAATGCATAGATGAGGCAACTTGGGAGGGGCTGAGAAGCAATCAAGATATAGAGGGCGCGTGGACTATGTTATGGGATATCATTGTTAAAACTGCGATCGAAGTATGTGGTACGGCGGTAGTAGGAAGAAAATCTGGTGATGCATGGTGAAATGATGAAATTAAGGCAGCACGAGAAGAGAAGAAAGAAGCGTACGAGAGAACGTTAAGCATCGGAGGTCTTAGCAATGAGGAGAGTAGTAGACTTGACAATGATTACAGACACAAAAAGAAGAAATTTAAACGACTAGTCAAGTAAAGTAAAGATGAAATCAGAACAGAAGAAGAGAAGTGATTCCAGAACGACTTCCAAGGAACCATGAAACTAATATTTAAAGAGATATAGAAAAGTAAATGTACAGAGTTTGTGAACACGAGAAGCAACAAAGGTGAAGTGCTTAAATACGCTGGCAAGAACATACCTCACAGGGTATGCCAATTGATAAATGTATGCATCGAGACAGGACAAGTTCCATACGATTGGAGAAAAGCGATAAACGTACCAATATACAACAGAAAGGGAGATGAAAACTGCAATAATTACAGAGGTATCAGCTTACAAAGTGCCGCAAGTAAAATATACTCAAAAATACTTATTCGTGGGGTAATGGAAATTACAAAAGAAAAGATATGGGAACTCCGAAGTGGATTTATGCCAGGAAGATCATGCACAGATCTCATGTCTAGCTTAAGGCAGATCACAGAAAAAAGCTTAAGAGTAGGAAAGAAAGTTTTCTGTGCATTTATTGACCCAGGAAGAGCATTTCACAAGGTAAATAGAAGTGAATTAGAGTACGGAGTCCATGGATGGCTCCTACAAGCAATACAAACAATATATGCAGACAGTAAAGCGACTGTGAGGGTTTATGGGAAACTGAGTTATTGATTCGATATAATGCAGGCTGTTAGACAAGGATGCGTTATGTCCTCATGGCTATTTATCATATTTGTGGACAAGTTTTTGAGAATGGCCCTTTTCGACGAAGAAGGTGTAGATCTCGAAGCAGTGAATGTGCGTGATTTGGCTTGGCAGGTGACAAGATTGTCATGGCAGAATCAATCGAGGACTTGTAAAGAATGTTGAATAAACTTAATACAAGGATGAAAAACATGGGCCTCAAAATTAACGTAAATGAAACAAACGTAATGGTGTTTGAAGGAAAAATTGAGAAAACAAAATTCAATATTGTCCTGAATGATGAGAGATTAGAGCAAGAAAGTTGCATGACTGACCAAACAGGTGTATAAAGGTATATTGAATGGCTGAATGCCCGGAGGTAGACCGCCGAAAGAATAACTAGAATCTGTGAATGAGACATTAATCCGAAGAGAAATAAGAAGCCATAGAAACACGAGAGCATGCATGAAAAAATGCATGGACGTGAAGGAAGATAGACTAGTATGCCAGAACAGAAAAGTTTGGCGACATATAGTTTATAAAAAGAATGTTAGTAGAGTTAATGACGCCTGAAACAATGACTTTGGATACTAATGGGCTCGATTGAGGAACCTCGCATAACAACCTTGTGAAGCTCTTCACTTGGGGTTATCGCTGGAGAGATTGATCAGCAACTTGGTTTGGAGCCGTGTTGCGGAACGAACGTGTTATTTAAATAAATAACACAAAATTTCTAGATCAATCTAAAAAATCTATACCTTACGACAATATACCTATCTATCCTATATCTATATACCCATCCACACACTACTGCTTTCCAAGCGAGTAATTCACGCCTACCCCGAAAGGGAAACGGCGCAATGGCATAATAATAAAGTATTACAGCATCGTAAAAATGTTGCACTAAAATGTCCGAAATCTCAGATATTGTATTATAAATTACTTATTATCATTTGATGAACTATTTTGGAAAAAAAAACTTTTAAAAAAGTCTAGAAAAATATTTCAGTAGGTTTTGAAATCTAGATGATACTTTATTAATATTGTTCAGGATAAAAGGTCTTATCTAATGTGTCACAGTTAACGAGTTTAAATTACATATTTCTTACATATTTCTCATATTGAGTTTGAAATATAATTTCATCAGAAAGTGTTTATTTTTATGCTACTCTTCTTCGTTTGAAGTATCATTCAGAAGAAACTCGAGGAACACTGTGAATGAATAAAAAACGTGATGCTGATTAGAAGCTTTTGCTATTTCGTCAAAAAACATAAACCTGAAAATATTCATTCTTTTCCGTTCTACAATTTTTTATAAATTTTTAAAGAAATTTACATTTTTACGCTGTTTTTCAAAAGATTCTTAGCATTGCTGAACTAGCACGAGCAAGTCTAACATAAAAAACTACTCCTGAAAAAAATCGTAGAGAATAAGTGCAAGAAAAAGAATATTAGGGGCTTGGTATTCAACCAACAATAACATAAATTGTCAAAAAAAAAACTTATAACTATCACCCCTTATTCAAGCAATATGAGAAGTTGCAGGCTCCGGAAGCTACGATCATTGTTTCTTGAATAACCAATCCCGACGCAACTGTAACGCGTGCGTCATCCGTTTCTGCTCCTTCTACCCAAGAAGCTAAGCAATCCTTCTGTCCTAGAAGGTAAGCAAGAGCGGGAAATTTACGCGAGATAACATCGTCTGTTCTTTGGAGTCAGGTGTCTAGCCGCGGATGACCTTCCACAGCAGACGGGACAGTTGGAGATGAAGGTTTCAAATCTATGAATTATTTTGGCCTTCAGATCTTGAAGTACAATATCAGGCTTCGTAGCACTGATACGTTCAGTGGTAAAGAATAAGAAATTCCGGTAAATCTTACACTGATCATTCTCCACAACAGGCTCTTGTTCCCCCTGGGCGTATGACAAGACGAGCAATGGATCAACACGATAGAAGGGCCTGCGATGGTAATATAATACACTTAGAGCCGCATTGTGTCTCTTTATGTACCCGTAGCTTGCATACTTTGTGTATCCACTCAGAGCATTTCCTAGTGTTTCTGGCAATTGTTCGCGCACTTGTCAGCTGATATCGCCTACATGTATATTCATTATACGCTCGCGGTAATCTTCGGTGTCTATAACGACAGGCGAAAAGAAATCCCTGAGTCTTCAATCTCAATCCAGTAGACTTGAGAAACATCTTGGACGGAAACATCGAGAGCTCTTCTCTAATTATGATGCCGTAGAATTTACCAAGAAGGAGATTATCAGCATGTTCTGTTAGTAGAAGCGTATGTTCTGCTTCCTGTCCACGACTTTTGAGCACCAAAGGTGTTAGTGATGCTAGGTTGTGTGCAGTTTCGCTGGAATCAAATGTGAAGCCAAGATCCTCTGCGGCTCTAGTGTGGATATTCCATGTTACTGCACCAAACGTGTAGAACAGTATAGCAGTCGCCTGCATCTTATTCTTTCCAGATAATTCGGAAGCCCAAATTTTTCAGAGAATTTAGCGATAGATTTTTCCAGGGGCCATTTTTAACACACGCACGTTCAGGGTTTGCGCTTGCGGTATTGCAAGACATGTTCATGTTTCTCCGTTAACAAAATGATGTAGTTTCTAATCTTCCCTGGTGTAGGTGGACACAGACACACTTTTCCAGACCCAAGCTCATTACGACCGCTTCAGAGTACCTATTTACCGCTTCCACAAGGATGTTAAGGTCCTCTTTCAAGAAAGCAAAGAGCTTAAGGTCGTTCATGTATAAAAGTTTGTTGACCTTACATTCTCTTCTGTTTCGTGGGGCGCATAAATATCCATAGTTTTTTCCTCGGAGCACAATAGATAGAGTTGAAAGGGGATGCAGACATGTCTTGAACATAGAGAGTCTTCTTGAAAGACCCCCCTCTTATATGTCACATAGCTGGTAGTCAGTTATCTTTTATCAGATGTAATGACAAATCTTGTCCGTTACAAGAGCCTGAGCCCTTCTATGCATTTCACTATTTTTCGATGCACCTGCGGGCACTCGAGGAGCTCCATAAGTAGCTTATGGTTTGTGTTATCGAAGGCCTTACGGTAGTCAATTGAAGCAATGGATAGATTGCGTCGATACCTGATCGAGTACTGGGTAATACACCTATCTATAAACAGGTTCTCCCTGCAACCTGCCAAATTGACAAATCTCCGGTCTTAGGCATCAATACCGAGCGTTTTTCCACTTGCCACTGCGGAATTGATTGTTCTCTGTTTGAGGAAATAGTAAATATGCGAGCTGTATGTTAGTGCGTAGAAGTGAACTTCTTCCACCAAACGTTGTTGATTTTATCTGGCCCTGGCGCTGAAAAGTTCTTAGTTCTAGCGATAACTTTCTTCACTTCTTCTGCAATAATTAGTGGACACTCATCCTTTGGACCTTGTAACATTTGCCTTTGGCAAAAATTACGAAACAGTGATATATCTGAAGCGTCTTCATTTAGCTGATAAGTATCTCCACATACTTTCGATTTGGTCGCCATGTAAATTAATGTCTCAGGCTTAAGATGGTTACAGCCCAATATGTCAAAGGCATTTTTGTTTAGAGTTGAATTTAATTTTTTTTTGTTGAGTAGTATGCACGAAGATGCCCGGTCTATATTATCAATCACGGATGCATTATTACAATGCAATCAAGTGATCTGATAAGAGCGTGGGCCTTGGCATATTGGGAAAAGACTGGTGTTTACCCCATCATTCACGAACTGGGTTGCAGTCAAGTGCATGATGGGGGGACCCACAGCTTAAGGTGGGTTCCGAACCACCAGAACCTCGATAAAGGTACATAGAAAAAATTTCAAGAGGTACCGGCTCAGGGATCGAACCCCGGACCTCCTTTTCTTGGTATGTCCAGGTCTTGCTAACGTACAGCACAGTGGGTGCAAGTACTGAATTATATATTACTATTTTAGGTTTATGTGTTAGAAGCACATAAGAAAATAATCTTTTCAATATGTAGTTTATATTTGTCCTGACAATATAAATAGTAAACAAATATGAGTTAGTCAATAGAAACACATTCGATTCAATGAGTATATTATATAATCTAGAAACATACGTAGTCATTTACATATAAACTTCGCTCACATATAGTCTTACTATAATTTATACTGTTGAGACAAATATATACTGCAAATTTGTATTTAAATGAATGCACCAACGGAAGGACTCAAAATTACATACATAATTGAAACCTGGGATTAATAATTAATTTACGCAGTTGCTGGTAGTCACATGCGGTCCTGATGTAGCTTTCTAGAAATTTATTTACGAGACAGATGATCGCATTATCTTGTACAAAATCTTGTAACTATGTTATTGCAAAGATAATTCGCTCATCAACCGAGCTTCTAACCTTTACTCGCGATTTCAACATTTTTTTCAGTTTCGTCTTCTCGTGCAAATTTCGAATCCTTTTCATGCTTGAGATTATTCAATATAGGAAACAATGAGTTTACTGCATCGTTATAATTCAACACAACTTTTGGTAGTGTATTGCCGCCCATAAACACAACCACCATGCTTTCTCCGCTTCGAACGCGATCGAGAAGCGGGGAAGCGAGAAGGAAGTGCGCAGATAGCAAATGCGCACTTCTTTCCGTCACGATAACTTTTATTTCTGTGTTACCATTGAGTAGTTTTAGGAAACTATTAGTAATTTTGAGATAGATTTTTGGAATGTTAATAAAAATTCAGTAAATTTACTATAAAAGTTACTGAATTTCGTGTTCAGCGACCTAATTTCGTAAACTTCAGTTACTTTAGTATTCTAAATGTGTCGGAATTTTTCGAACATTTCTAACAGTGGGTATAAAGTTTATCATGCCCTTGTCTTAAGGGATTGTCACGATTTGAAGGTAGAGTTGCGTTCATGTGAACGCCGATAAAAATCGCAGTTCCTTCTGGATGCCAGGAAACTCTTTCCTTTCTCGAGTCTTTCGAACGTGTCTTCGTGACTTCAATCTAAATTGGGAAAATGTGAGAGGATATATTTCTCCCTGTCGTTTCAGGATTCTTCGAGGGATTCTTCGCTCCTTGAAAGTCAGTTCTCTCTTCTGCCCTGTTCTCGAATCTAAATAAATTGCAAGAAAGGTAGTTCAAGAACTCGATTATGTGTGTCATCTCGACGCGTGGTTCGTGAAAATGGGTTTGATATGTTTGGTACGTATGTACCTAGCACACCCACGGGACCTCGGTCATGCCTTTGGGATCCAATGTAATCTGCTGGAACGTGGATCAGATCTTTGCGTCTCAATTAGTCACGGGTTAATTGTCTCCCTTGTACATTATTACTCTCATTAGCAGTAAATGCGTTTCGTCCCTGGATTTTTATTTCCTAACATCAAAAATATAAACAGTTTAAAAGTGCATTAATGAACAAATTTTTTATATCAAGAGTTAAAAAAAAATTGAAACCATAATTAATAATTTCAAATAAAATCGCCTGAAATTTATTTTAATTTTTGAATTGAAAACGTTACAAATTCCAATAGAATGAGAAGGAATTGATCTTGTATCATTTTTAAAAGAAAGCGTTTGAAAATTAAAATTTTTGAAATAGAAACATTTTTAATCAGAAGCTCTTAAAATTGGAAAATTTCAGACTCAAATTTTGAAAATTTCACAATTTCATTAGTTTTTATTATCATTTCATCAGTTGAATTTGTATCATTTATAATTCAAAGCGTTTGAAATTGAACGATTTTTTGTAAAACTAAAAAATCTTTAAAATTGTAATCATTCAAAACTAATGAAATTATTCAATTACTGAGGTTCAATTTCAGATAGTTCTATTTTGATCTATGCATTTTGGTTCGGAACAATGCAATTTTACACTATTTTATTTCAAATTTTTAAGATTGTAACACTTCATTTAGAATTATTATTAATTTTTCAAACCATCCAATCAAATATTTTTCAATTTGAAATGATTTATGTTTTTAAATATTCAACTAAAAATTGGAAAATTTTAAGATATTACCCTGGAAATTGAAAATTACCAAAAAATAATGCAAATCAAGATCGCTATAATTCCAGTTATTGAAATTGCCCTTCAGTTCGAAATTCTTTCCATTTTTCAAGTTGAGCTTAAAATGTTCAATATTGGAAGTTGTGCGACTATCAAGTCCTTAAATTTAATATTCGACGATTTCGAAGACTTTAAAAAACGAGACAATTGCTTGAAACCAAACAATTTGGAATACTTAAATCTATAATTATTAATAACAATAAGCGAGAGAGAGTCGCTTGCAAGGTCAGCGGAGTTGCGCAGTTAACGGTTCGGCACTATAAGAAGCCACAAGTAAGAATAGGAAGAAAATGGTTCGGAGAACCCGGTTTACCGTGAAGGTCATTGAGGCCAAGCCCGAAACTCCCGGTAAATCGCGGTCTCAGTGTAAATCTAAATCAAATATTGTGAATCTTTGAAGTTACATCATTTTAAAAACGTTGAAAATCAGATGCTTTCTAATTAGAAACTTTAAAAATTATTCAATTTAGTCTTGAAGCTTTCAAAATTGAACAATTCCAAACTTCGTTTAAGAATCGAAGCATTCTTAAATTAGTATCCTGAAACACAGTCGTTTAATAATGATTCAAATTGTGCATCATGATTTTTAAAGTTCCATCATTTTAATCTAAAGTGCAAAATTAATAACTTGAAAATGAAGGGAAACAATTCCATGTTAAACAGAATTTTATAAATGTCAAACTGACGTATATGTATAGGAATAAATGAATGATAGATTATTAGATATAATTGTGAATATCTCTCAGGGATCGGAATGTGAATTATTTATACTAAAAACTAAGATTAGTGTGAAAAAGTATGAAAAAGTATGAAAAGATAATATGTCTACGGAGACTTTATGTCGAAATGATGTGGCAATTATGTTTTATATAGAAAAGAACGAAGTCGCATTATTTTTTACTACTTTTTAATACTTAGAATATAGTTATTAGGTTATTCATCATAAATTTACAAAAATAATTTGCAAGATCAGACAATGCCCCTTCATTTCATTCGGATCCTTGATGTCTATTAGGTCGAGTATTACCTTCCGGCCAAATATGCCGCTGTTTATTTTTCTTTTCCGACATATTTTATCGACAATAAATATCTTTGTCGGCGGGATTCTAAAGACTTTTGAACAATTAATATTGAATTCAAAAGAACTCGGGGTTAATTCCATCAAGTTTAAAAATGCATTTCCAAGCAAATGTGTTAAAATAGAAAATGAAAGGGTGCTCTGGATGACAAATGGAGGGTATGTTTTATTTCTATATCTGTACCCCCCCCCTCCTCGTTCATGGAAACTTAGGAAGGGCGAGAAGTGTAAACAAAATTTGAGCTAAAATGACCAAACAATGTATGACCACACCCGAGCTTAAATTCTAAAAATTATAAACAACCAAGATGAATACAATAGATTTAAGAATTCATCTGCCAGAAAATATGCGAGAATGAAAATGAAAGAATAATATTCGTCAAAGATGGATGTCTATATATCTGTCTCCATATTCGAATTCTCCCTCCCCTCGCCCTACGAAAACTTTGGAAGGGCGAGAAGTGTAAACAAAATTTGAGATAAAATGACCAAACAAAGTATGACCACACCCGAGCTTAAATTCTAAAGAATTATAAAGAATCAAGAATAATACAATACATTTAAGAATTCATCTCTGGAAAAATATGCGAGAATAAAAATGAAAGAATAATATCCATATTTGGATTATCCCTCGCCTCGCCCTACGAAAACTTTGAAAGGGCGAGGAAGAAGAAGAAGTGTGACGAAAAATGAGAAAAAATGGACAATGTTGAAGAAAAGAGGTTAGGTACTTCTCTCTCCAGAAGAGAAAAAAATGCCGAAAAAGAATACACAAATGTTAAGTTTCAATAAATAAACCCTTAATTTACTCTTCATTTATTGGTTAATTTTTTATAGTAATTGATCCTAATCAATTTCAAAATAGCACTATAAAGGTTAATAATTGCACTAACAAAACTTGTTATTGCCTAGCCTTTGAAATTGCAGAAGTTGAAGCTTCTCATAATTCCGATTTACGGCTATTAAATTTGTTAATTCTCATCCATCGTCCCAAGTGGGGCTACCATATATCGAAAACGTATGGTTGCCTATATAATATTTATTAATCGTAAATTTCATAGACAGCTTTATGACTGAATTTTTTTTCTATCGGCCCAGGTTGATTGTAAATCTGGGGAAAGCAAATGGTGAAAAGAAAGCTCATACAAATTGTGCCGGTGGAAAACGAAGTTTTATGAAGAGATGATAAATTTTTAACGTTGCATCAGAGTTCGAAGTACCTACTTGCCCTAATAAACTGACAATGCCTGCATCGTAAAATCTGCTGCAATTCACGTTTCAATCATGGAATTTCAATAAGCTCGAGCATGAAATCCTGAATATCACTCAAATGAAGTGTGTTTTGGATAATATTAAACTTTGCAAAGCTAGTGGTTGTTTATTCTGAAACATCAATTGTAAATCGAGTTGTAAATCGTACCACTCACATGCATTTCTACTTCACATTGCAAACGAATATCTTTTCTTCTCTTTGGTTCTTAATTTGATATAACAATTTCTTTTTTTACATACATTTTCTCGTCTCAGGAGCATCTCATTTTTTCAACTTTTTTCAGTGGCATCTAGATTCTGAGGAGAAATGCATGAGAGATAAAATTTTTGGTAATTTCGGATATGCTGATCTGTGACATTTTTTTGAAAATATTTTTCTACAAGTATTTTTCGCGGAGCTAGGAATTCATTAACTTTTGATAGTTATGTGTTAAAATGCAACTGTGTAGGAATCCATTTAAAACTCATTTCACATTTCAAACTTCAACTTTTTAAATCAAATAGGTAGTCCATTTATGTGCAAAATATCTGGAGGGACCGAAACCGAAAGTAAAACGCATAACGATTGAGTATTAAACGAGTTTATCTACACGCAGAATGCCTGCAGGATATGCAAGGGCGGAAACTATATAAATTAACTTTTTGCCTTGTTTGCAAAATATGAATAGAAAAATGGCCTAATCTTTTACATGGTTATAACTTTCTACTTATTTTCAATATCTCTGTTTAAAGCATCGTCAGAATTGATTTCCATTTTACTGCTTACAAAATAATAATTGTGTTCTGAGTGTAAAGCAAAAAAATTAATTTTTTGTTTGAGTTATATACCGTGTCGAAAATGTTTTTATAATGAATGTATGTACTTTAGAAAATATTAAGGCGGCGTCAAAATCACGACCTTATATTGTCAGTCTGTCAATAGAATCGGTTCATCTATGTGAATAACTTGTGGTCTTTACCTTGAAGCTTATTTTGCACCTAATTTGAAATTGAACTTGTAAATCAAATTATCGTAAACAAATGGTATAAATTACTTCTTGACATAGATTTTGATTTATTTCTCTTTTATTACTTGATAGGGCGATTCGTATTAGCTTTAATTGATATTATAAATATGCACAGAAAATAATAAAATTTCATTTGGAACAACGAAACAGCATCAAAGTGTACTGAAACAAAATTGAACCATGATTGGTGCAATACGAATATTGAAAGTAATTTAGTTCTTTTTCACGTTTTACTTTTTTTCTGTATGAAACTGATATTTTATTTTCAAATCCATATCTGTCCTATACCTTCGATTACTGAACCGATCAAAGGTTCGGTCCAATACATTTAATTAAACTTCCATTGTGTATAATCCCACATCGGAATTATCTGGCAGAGGTTAAATGATTTTCTAAAGTTATATGATTCAATTTTTAGTAATTTTTTCAATTAGTTGTACCCTTTCTCTTATCTTTAAACATTTGAATTGGAAAAAGAACGAAATATAAAATCTTAGTACAAATTGAATATAACTGATCTGCTACCTTTTTCTTGATGAGTATTCATTTTGAAGAAATTAAGTGGGATTCGCCAAGATTCGCCTTATCTTAAGCAAGGGTTAATTGGTTATTGCACTAGTCCATCGAGTGTTATAAACTCCTGTTGGTGTCAAGTTCAACGCACTACAGGATTTATAGCGATACTTTTGCTAAAAGTTGAGAAACGTGTTTTTCTGATCCCGAGGGAGATATCAGTGGTTTTAGTATGGTAAAAAAGTACATCTCTGAACTATTTTCAAGCACAGGGTTAGGAAAAGAATCCAACATCGAAGATAAAGTTTTGTAGTTTATAAGCTTATTTGATTCAAAACCTAGAACTTACAAATTTTAGGATAATACATGCCATAATTGAAGTGTGTGGGGCATTAGGGATAAACTGTCAAAACCCGAATTCAACAGGAGACACAGAAAATGATCTAACTTTATTGCATTCTATAAAAAAAATCAAGAAAGTACTTTTGAGCTATTACTTAACTCTCTCGATCCATGAAAGAAACATCCTGAAAGAAACAATCACCTTCGAGAAACACCGTTGTCGAAGGTATGACACGTTCCAAAAAAACAAAGATTTTGATTTAAAAAGGGTTGCATAACTTTCTTAGTTTTCAATGAAAAAAATTGCTTTAAAGATATTACTTAGATCTGTCAAAATGCGAAAGGAGCTCTTGGAAACAAGCAACCACTAGCAAAAATACCTTTGTCAAAAAACAGCAACGTCCCAAAAAACGCCTGACCCGACACAGAAAAAGCTGCAAAACTTTTTTATTTTTGAATAAATAAACAATCAAACAAGAAAGCAGGGCATGGAACGGGTTACTAATTAGTAACTTAGTTACTTTTTTGATCTACGGTTACTAAAAAGTTACTTAATTGATGAAAAGGTTACTTTTGGTTACATTTTGCCCGAAATGAAGAAATGAATTAATACATTAATCGTATTATTTAATAACGCGTGTAAGTTCATTCTCCTATCAGTTTCCATTAGCAATGTGCCGTAGAAAGTTCAAATCGAAAACTTTCAGTTTGAAAATTTCAAAACACGACACTTTTGATCAATACAATTTTTAGGGAACTTGTGAAAATGTAAAAAATATAATTTTTCCAGTGAATTTGGTACTTTACAGCCGGGGAACATAGAGAATGACAATAAAATAATAATTAGTTCGTATGTGAAATGTATAAAAAGGACTATCAATTGAATTATTATGAATACTGATAAAAATGGCAATTTAGCTAAAATTGCTCGTTCACTATTTAAAATTTGAATCTTTTTTTGTTCACATATCGAACTATGTATTATATTTTTCTATGAGAATTTATCTTCATTGGTTGAAAATTCGGTTAAAATTTGAATCATTTTTGTTGAAACTTCATTTTCTTGTTGAAGATTCATCATTTTGGTGGAAAATTCGTCTTTTATTAAGTTAGAAAATTAATCTTCTTGATTGGGAATCACACACTTTTGCTTAAAAATACATAATTTTATTTGCAAATTCATCTTTTTGGTCAAAAATGGACTTATTTTCTTCAAAATTTTTTTTTTTTTGGGTTGGAAATTCCCCTGTTTTGGTAGAAAACTCAACTATTTGGTTGAAAGATAACTTTTTTCTTGAAAATCCATATTTACTGGTTGAAAATTCAACTGCTTTGTAAAAATTGGTCTTCTTGGTTTAAAAACTCAACAATTTGGTTGAAAAAGAACCTATTTATTTGAAAAATCGTCTTTTTGGAATGAATTCTACTGTTTTTTTTTATATTAAATTAAACTCTTTTTTGGTTAATATATCAACTATTATAATTTCCATTAAGATTTCATCTTCTTTAGCCAGAAAAATTCAACTATATTGTTAAAAGTTGAAATGTTTTCTTAAGCATCCACTTTTTGTTAAAGATTCATAATTTTAGTGGAAACTTCGCCTTTTTTTGGTAGAAAATCTTTCTCTTTGGTTACTTTTTTGCCAAATGCAATGGTATGGCGTATAGTGGAGCGAAAAAAGTTTATTTGTACAAATGAATTTTTAGCTATTTTTGATAAAAATTTCGCTATTTTTTCATTGACCAACAAAATTGACATTTTTCTAGTCTTTCAGAAGTACCATTTTTAAAGATTTTCAGATTGATCAAACAAGGTATAAAATCGTACTAAAACTATGTAGAAATAATTTCCAATGATTGAGAATAAATAAAAATGTTACTACATTATGAATAAAATGTTTCAGGATTAGCAATGTTTAGCTCATTTGAATCCAGAATTTCGGTAGTTGGTATTCGGGTATTTGGCAATTTATTGAACAATTTTTATTTAAAGGAACCCACTGTTTGGATATTTTTTAGCGAATGGGCTAAATTTTTTTTCTAAATCAACTAAGAATGTCTTTCCGATAACTCTTCGCTATGATACTTTCAAAATTCATCAGAATTAATAGTTATTTAACAATTTTAATCAATAAAGTTAGAGTTTGGCTGTTTTTTAACGAATAGGTTCAATTTTATCATATAATAAACTGAGAATATCTTTCCAATAACTCTTCGCTACGATAATTTATAAATTTACAATAACTGTTAATGATTTAAATAATTCTCGTAGACACATTCAGAGATTGGAAATTTTTCAACGAATACGCTCAGTTTTTTTTTGACGAAATCTACTAATGATGTCTTCACTCTTTGCTTTGATATTTTACAAATGGACAAAAATATTAATTATTCAAACAATTTTTATAAGCAACAAAAGCATCATAGCAAATAGTCATCGGGAAGACGTTGCTAGTCGATGCCGTAAAAAATTGAGCGTACTCATTGAAAAATAGCCAAACTCCTAATTTGTTTATGAAAATTGTTCAAATGATTTATAATTCTTGTAAACTTGTGAAGTATTACAGCAAAGAGTCAACGGAAAGACATTTTTCGTTGATTCCATAAAACTAATTGAGCCGACTGAGCATCTATCTTCAATTAATCGTAATGAAACATTAATTACTCTCACATTTAATACAAAAATTCTGGATTTAAATAAGCTGAAAATTGTCAATCCCGGAAGATAAATTTGGTTAATTAATTAATTCATAACGTGAAAAACAATCTGTTTAAATTATTTTGACCCATTCGAAATTATTTTTACATAGTTTTTGGCGCTTACGCCCCTATGTCCGCGAGACCCATCAATCATTATTTTGACGAGATAAAATTTCTCTGCCGTTTCACTATAATTTTCATCCTCAATAATATAAAAGCATGTCAGCTGTCAAGTTATTTGTCATATGCTTTACAAACATGCACAGATGACTTGTTTTTTGAATAACGCTGTTACTGTTCATATTCCAATTACAATTTCCAGTATAATTAATCACCAGGATGATGTGGATATATGATCATGATCATAAAAGGTAATTTTTATGAAGAAAATGTTGATCTTCATTAGAGATAAAATTACAATGCAAAAAGAGAATCAACTAATTGCAAATGAATGAGGAATTATCGGCTTAAAAGCTTAAAAGCGTTCAGAGAGTAGCACTGCTGAATAGATCAAATTTAATTTCCTCAACAGAGTTTAGTGTCGAACATCAGTTCTGTTTAAAGTGAAGTGGAAAGGATTAACTTAGTTTTTATTGTTATCAATTTATTTATTTGTTTTATTAATTTATCTTTTGCTCAATATCATATTCACCCGCATTTCTAATCATGTCCCCTACTTCCTCTACCCTCGTTTCACATAATTTCCTCTTATTTCTTCTAGTTCCCTTCCTCTCATTTCCCCTCCCTTCTTTACTTCCTCTTCTCTTATTTCCCCTAATTTCCCCTACTACTCCTTTTCTCATCTACCCTACTTGAAATACTTCCCCTCTCCTCGTTTCCCCTACACTCCCTCATTTCTCCCACTTCCCCTCTCCTCATTTCCTCTACTTCCTCGTTTATCATTTCCCCTCACTTCTTTTTTTCCCACTCATATCCCCTCATTTTCCCTTCTTGGAAAAATGTTACTATCCGCTACATAGGAGGCGCGGGCTAAATAGATATTGTTACGTAATATTTGTATGAAACCAACCTTACAGGAAATCCATGTGTCTAAAATTATTGTATATAAGGCTAAGGTTTAGTAATTTTACAATGAAAGATTCAATTAAATCGGTATGTTTAGATCAGTATTTTGGTCAACAAATAACCATAAAGACAAAGGTTCTTCACCATTTTTGAAATTACTACTGCTCGCAAAATCATTAAGCTAAGATTTTTTAAGACATTCTAATGGATATCAGAGGATTTCCCAAATTCTCAATATTTCAAAGGATTTGTAAGGAATTTCAACGGATTTCACAGGATTTTATTGTAATAAAAAGATTTCAGTTTTTTAAATGATTTTGAAAGCTATCAATAACGTTTTTAATAAATTTGTTAGGTTCACAAAAGAATTCATAGAACTTAAAAAATCTCAAGGGAATTCAATGAATATCATCAGATTTTATGTAATTTCAAGGGATTTTATAATATTTGAGAGAATTTATTCCCAAAATTGAGAAATTTCTAAGATTTGAAGAGGTTTCAAAGTATTTCAAGGTATTTTCAAAGATTTAAAAAAATTTGAAAGATCTTAGGATATTTTAAAAGATTTCAAGGGATTTATGAGAAATTTTAATAAATTTCCCATGTTCTCAAAAGATTTCATAAGACTTCAAATATTTCCAGGTATTTCAAGTAATTTCAAGAAATGTAATATTTTATGTAACTTTAAAGGATCTCAAGGAATTTGATAATTGGAAATATTTTTGGGTATCTTAGAGGATTCCAAGGAAGTTTCAAGAGAATAAAGAAAATGTCAAGAAATTTCAAGGAATATCATCGTGCAACTTCACGGTATTTTAAGGGATTTTATAATATTTCAATGCAATTTCGCAAAATGTATTCACAAGAATTGATGAATTTCAAAGCATTTCAAAAATTTCAAGAGATTTTCAATGTTTCAAGCTATTCCAAAATATTTTTTAAAAGTTGGAAAATCCTAAAGATTTAAGGATACATGTTTAAAAATATTCCCAGGAATTTCAATAGTTTTCAAGAAATTTCAAAGGATTTGAAAGATTTGAGGGTATATTAAAAGATTTCAAGGAAGTTCCAGTGAGCTCAAAAAACTCTGAAGGTATTTCAAAAGATTTTAAAGGATTGGATATATTCTAGGGATTTTGAAGAATTGGAAATACTGTAGCGCATTTTAAAGAATTCGATGGAAGTTTCGAGAGGTTTACACAATTTTAAGGAATATCATCCGATTTAATGTAACTCCACTCAGAAACATATTTTTTTCAAAAAAGGAAACGATTTATTTAACATAAATTTTTTCATTTAACCGAAGTAACTTCAAATTGAAGAAAGTCATTTCAAATTACGATGCGAAAAAATTTTCTCTGAATTAAACAATCTTTTTTCTGAGTGTTCACGATATTTGAAGAGAATTTATAATATTTTGATGAAATTCAAAATAATTTATTTACAAGAATTGAGGGATTTCGAAGAATTTCAAAGGTTTGGAGAGATTGTCAAATATTTCTAGGTCTTTAAAAATAGACACAAAAAAGTTTTTTCACAATTTTTGAAATTACTACTACCCACGAAATTATTTAATATTTTTCAAGCCTAGCCAGCTTTGCACTATTTACTAAATATAACCTTAGATTTGGTGATCTTCTTTTCTAGATTTGAAAACAGATTTAAAAGGAAGTAAATTTTTTTTAAACCTTTAGTAAGGGATTTCAATATTCTTAATTGTTGTTGATAATATAAACTTAAGTAGTTTGATAAATTGAGAAAATTGTATAATCCCGTTTTATATTTTGTTTGATTGAAGTTTATTATGTTCTTAATCGTTCTTTTGAACGTTTAGATTATTTTAGGTCATGCCTAGCTTATCAAAAAATCTCTAAAAATGCATAACCAATAATAATTACTTGGAGATATGTGCTAGTCATTTTTTTTAAATCCTAGAAAATGACGTTTTTGATGACTTATTTTACTAGATCACACAGTTTTCTTTATATTAAGTAGCGAAGCAAGTCAAGTTTTTTATACGTTTTAATTTTCGTGGAGTGTATAGTTCCTTATTTGTTGCATGTTCCATATCGTTTTAATTTTCTTTCTTTTTCATTGTAATAGTTTCTAATTATTTTCTTTTTCAAGTGTCTCCGCTGGTAAATAACTAAATTGTATTTCATAAGACATGACTGAAAATATTTGAAAAAATTACGCAATATAGGCGGGAATGGGGTCCAAACCACTTTTTTATATGTTACATGGAAGTGGAAAGCGGTACAAAATTGTAAAAATATGTGTTTATCATTTATGTATGGCCCCTTAATTTATCTACTCAATTTAACTAAATACTAAAAAAAATATTTTTCAAATGCTAAAAAATATTCTTGTTGAGTTTCATATCAGGCATCGCGTGTGTACTGCGGAAGGATCGATACATTTTTACCTGTACTTCGTTGGCCGCTTTCACACTGAGGTTAATTAATTTACAAAATATGATGACAGTGTGCTATTATTGTTACACAAAATAAGATTAAAAAAGGCTCGGACATGTGAATTAAAATAGGCTAGTATACGAAAAGTCTCTTCTTTATTCAATAAGAGGGGTTGGAATAGTCCTGAGCAAACGGAAACTTGGTGCTGCTTGTGGATACAATGATAACAAAAAAATAATATTGAGAAAGCGATATTGAAGAAGTACATGGGCAATATAAAAAATCGGATGAGCGGAGGGTATGTTTTTGTGTCAAGACAAAAAAAATTGCTGAAGGATATTTCACGATTTTTCGTTTTTCATTTGACTTTATCGTACCGTTTGATTTTCCCCAACTTATGAAATATGTAGTGTATTTAAATTATATCGATCAAGTGGTCGCGAAGTTTGCTGAGAGTCAACAGGGGGCGGAAATGCCAAGACTCGTTACTACTTACCTCAACTGCCTTTTACAAGCACCTCTTGAAGCGGAATGCTATTATACAAAGTCTAAAGAATTCTTTGGCTAAATAATGTTTTCCGTTACTGATTAATAAAATCTATATTCAAAATGAAGTGACCACGGTATCTTCCAACCAGGAAAACCGGGAAAAGGCGGGAATTTATATAAAACTGGGAATATAAATTCGAACCCGGTAATCAAATTTAAAGTTTTGGAAAATGTGACTTTCGAAAGGTTTCAAGAGAATCAAAAAATTCATTTGAAATTTCTGGAAAATTTTTGAATGATTTTTCATATTAAAAAATTAATTTTAAGAGAATATTTCAAAACATTTCGAAAGATTTCAAAAATTATCAATAAAGAATCTGGATGATTTTAAGGTAATCTTTTGTTTAACTCTAAAGTAGAACGTAATTTATACATAAAAAAGTAATAAATGCCAAAACATAAAGCAATATACAAAAATATGGAGAATTTAGATAAAATGTAGGTTTGCATATATTACTGCGGACGGGCAAAAACTGTGTACTTATTACTGCGTCCCTATTACTTTAAATTTTAATTTTATATATGCAAAGGTATCCAAATTAAGAAAGTAGTTCGAGTGTGCTTTTGTTATTAACCATATAATCTCAATATTAAAAAAAAAGATGAGATAACAGAATTATTACTTCACGATTAATCTATGTCTAAAAATAAAATAAAAAAAGTGTACCTATTACTGCCTCCTTAATACTGAGGATTCATAGATTACATTTTGAAAAATGAAGTTAGTCCACATACAAAATTTTTAATAACGATTAAACAACGTAAAAATTCACCTAAATTTATCAATTACTTACAGTTTTTGATCTTCTGATTAGTTTACTCTGAGTATGAAGCACACAATGAATACGCCAGTCACTGGTTAAAAGTGCAATTGCTTGGTTAAAAATTAATTTGTTCGGTTGAGGATTCAAATATTTTATTGAAAAATCGCGTTTCCTGATTAAATTCATCTGTAGTTTGTTAAAAATTCATTTTTTGGTTGCTTAAAAATTTAACTATTTTGTTAATAAGTTCATGGTGCACAGTCTTCCCCTTTTTTTCTTAGTTTTCCCTTTTTTCTTGAAATCCCCCCTTTTCGCCCCATTCTCAAAAAACTTCCCCTTTTTCCCCTTTTCTCTTTAACTATTTTGTTGAAAAGTCGTTCTTTTTTTGGTTGGAAATTAATTTTTTTAACTATTTGGTTAAAAATTTAACTATTTTGTTGAAAATTCAACTACCTCGTTAACAATTAAGCTATTTAGTTGAAAATGTCATTATGGTTTGTAGGGGAAGTAAGGTGAAATTAGTGGAGCGGAAATTAGGTAATTGAGGGAAAGGGAAAGTAGGCGAAATCAGTGAAAGGAAAGGTAAAGTGAGAATAAATCAGGGGAAGTAGAGAAAGTGAGGGGTAATAAGGAGGGGGTAAGTAAGGTAAGTGAGGGGAAATGAGTAGAAGGTGAATAAGGTGAGTAAGGAGAAATGAGGAGAAGAAATGTAGAGGAAGTGAGGAAAAATTAGGGGAGAGGGAGTAAAGTAAGTGAGGGAAAATGAGGGAGGAAATGAGGGAAAATGGGGAAATGAGAAGAGGAGAAGTGAAATAAGTGAGGGGAAATGAGGGTAGAAAAAGTAGGGATCGTCAGGGGAAATGAGTTCTGAGAAAGTAAAGGGAATAAGAAAAGTGAAAGAAGGGAAGGTGAGGAGAAACTAGTGCAGGGAAAGTAGAGAAAATCCGGGAAGGGAAAGTAGGAAACCGAAGGAGTGATAAGGGTTTGTAGGGGAAGTGAGGCGAAGTATGTGAAACAGAAATGCGGTAATCGAGGGAAAACAAGTGAAGGGAAAGTAGGGGAAATTAGTGAAAGGGAAGGGAAAGTGAGAATAGATGAGGGACAGTAGAGAAAGTGAGGGGAAATGAGTAGGGGGTAAGTAAGGTAAGTGAGGGGAAATAAGTAGGGGGTAAGTAAGGTAAGTGAGGGGAAATTAGTAGGTGTTGAATAAGGTGAGTGAGGAAAAATGAGGGGAGAGAAAGTAGGGGAAGTAAGGGAAAATGATGGAAAAGGAAGTGAATTAAGTGAGGGAAAATGAGGTAAGGAAAAGTAGGGGCAGTGAAGAGAAATGATTGGCGTAATGTAGAGGGAATAAGGGAAGGGCAAGAAGGAGAAGTGAGGGGGAATGAGTGCAGGGAAAGTAGGGTGAATAAGTGAAAGGAAAGTTGGGAAAGTGAGAAGAGATGAGGGGAGCGAACTTTAGGAAAATAAGGAGAGGGGAAGTAAAGTAAGTGAGAGGAAATAAGGGAAGGAAAAGTAGGGCCAATGAGGAGAAATGAGTGGCGAAAAAGGAGAGGGAGTGGGAAAAGGGGAAAAAAGGAAAGTGAGGAGTAATGAGTGCAGGTAGAGTAGGGGTAATACGGGAAGGGAAAGTAGGAAAACCGAGGGGTGATGAGGGTTTGTAGAAGTGAGGTGAAATAAGTGGAGCGGAAATTAGGTAATCGACGGAAGATGAGGGAAGGGAAAGTAGGGGAAGTGAGTAGTGGAAGTAGGGAAATTGAGAGGATATAAGGGGTGGATAAGTAGGAAAAATTTTAAGGGAGATGTTGAAAAGGAAAGTAAGGGAAAGTGGTGGGAGGGACAGTAGGGGAAGTAAGGGGAAATGAGGGGTGAAGAAGTAAAAGTAGTAAAGATATATAAGAGGAGGGGAAGTAGTAGAGGTGAGAAGAAATGAGATGAGGGAAAGTAGAGAAACTGGTGGAAAATAAGTAGAGGAGAAGTATGGGAAATAAGGGGAAATAAAGCGAGAAAATGTGAGGAATATAAGAAAAGGGTAAAGAAGGGAAGTGAGGGGTTATGAGGAAAGAACTTGTTAGGAAAGAAAGATAAAAAAGTGGTAAGTACGTGAGGGGAAATTATAGGAGAGGAAGCAGGTGAAGTGAGGGGAAATTAGAGGTGGGGAAGAAGGTGATGTAGGGGATAATTTCAGTAGAAAATTCATCTCTTCGGTTGTAAATTGAATTATATGGTTGAATATTGTTTTTTTGTTGTTGTTTAAAATTAATTTAAAAAATAAAACTTCAACTATTTCAGTTGAAGATTCATCACTTTAGTTAAACATTAATCCCTTTGGTTGAAATTTTAACCATTTAGTTGAAAATTCGATTTTTTTGTGTGTGAAAATAAATTTCTTTTACTTAAAATTTAACTATATTTTTAAATTGAAAATTTGACTATTCCATTTTTGGTTAAAGATTCTTTCAAATAAAAAATTTCACTATATGGTTGAAAAATCATCAACTACTTGGTTGAAAACTCAACTACTTTCGAAAATTATTATTTTTTGGTTGTATATTTGACTATTTTGCTAAAAAAATGGTTTTTTCGTTGTTTATTGATTAAGTGTATTACCTAAAATAAAATAATTAATTGTATTCGTGTATTTTGTGAAAAATTCAACGTTTTCTAAAAAAAATTATGTTTCAAATATCCACTAATTTTAATATCTAGAGAATTATTGTGAATCTTTGCAAAAATCAATAATCGACTCTTTACCAAATCAAAATTTATGAGATAAATCAATTTGACTGACAAAGTAATTTGTTCCTGGTCAAAAAAAAAAGGTTCAGTTATGGAGTTCATTTTTCTTTTCTGTTTGGTTAATCTGTCGAACATTTTTTTATCAAGGTTTTCCGATTCATCTATCTCGGTTATCGAAAACAATTTTTCTTTCATTCCCTCGTTTTTTGTGGCAAATAATCGGATACTTAATCCTGAAAAGGTATTTCTATAGATCACAGATTAAAAATCAGATGAAAGGTTTAGGCTAACTTCTTTTCAATAAAGCTACAAAAATGCAGTAAAAAGGAAAAAAATAGAATGAAATAAAGTAAGTAATGAAATTGGAAGAAGATGGTAGAGGATCCAATTTAATTAAATGTCGCAAGTAGATTAATTTTTCTGAAATTAATTAAATTTCCAAGTTTGCTTTGTTGTCTTTAAAACAAGCGACCGGGATGTAATTTCCGGGAGTTTGCTCGAAATTGCGGAAAATACCTCAGGATACAAGTAAGCAAATGAGAAATGTTCGACCTCCTTTTTCGTTTCTGCAGTAATTCACTTTTTGTTTGATACTATTCGCATTCTGAATATTTGATATTCCGGGGATGTAGCACTCAGACAAGAAAAGAAAGATAAAGTTGGTGAAAAGAAAGAAAATTCAAGGTGATTTCCATGTACCAATGTTTCAGGCAGTGTCGGACCTTCTGCTTGGAGTCTTTTGCATGCCATTCACACTTCTTGGCCAGATGTTGAAGAATTTCGTTTTTGGAAACGCCATGTGCAAATTGATACCCTACTTTCAAGGTAAGCTTACTATTTTTCTATACCTGGTTCCAGAAAATTAAAAAAAATCGCAAAATAAAAAATTGGAGATTTAAAATTCACAAAATTGTAGATTGAGGTTCCTTTTTCTGAAAGATGTTCGCACCTATCAACAAAAAGGGGATTGTTTCAATTTTCGAAACAAAGAAAACTTTTACAATTTTTAACGAAATTGTTTGAAACTTTCAGAAAGTATTAGTCTTAATGGTTCATATGCTTTCAATTCAACTTGAAAACGACAAATCTGAAATTTACAAAATGTCGACTATTTGAATTTTCTAAACAAAGAAAACTTTTTCAATTTTCAACGAAATCGCTTGCAACTTCAAAAAAGGTTTAATTATAAGATGTTCTATATAAATGTTACGAGAATAAAAAAAGTATAGGGACTCTGAATGCTGATATGAGGAAAAATATATCGAGAGAATTTTGAGATGGTAAAAATTCTTCTGTTTTTATATCCGGGAAACAACATTGGTGTTTAAAATGCAAAAACCTTTTGTTACGTCTTTATGCACACGAATAAAATCGTTTGGATGAAGTCGTAACAAAGATTTTTGCTTTTTTAATACTAGAGAAACCCTAACATAACGTAACCAAATCTTAAAATAAAAGAAGGCAGATTTGAAATTCCCCTTTTTCTGAAAGATGATAGTACATATCAACAAAAACAGGATTTTTAATTTTTGAAACAAAGAAAACTTCTACAATTTTCAACGAAATTGTTTGAAACTCTCAGACAGTGTTAGTCTTGATAGTTAATATGCTTTCGATTCAACTTGAAAACTATAAATCTAAAATTCACAAAATGGCGGCTATTTGAATTTTCTAAACAAAGAAAACTTTTTCAATTATCAACGAAATCGCTTGCAACTTTAGAAAAGGTTCAATTATAAGGTGTGTTATATAAATGTCATGGAAATAAAAAAAGGATAAGGACTCTGGATGACAATATGAAGAAAAATATATCGAGAAAATTTCGAAATGGTAAATATTCTTCCTTTTCTACGTCGAAAAAACAAAATTGGTATTGAAAAAGGAGAAACGTTTTATCACGACTCCATCCACATAAAGAAAATCGTCTGGATAAAGTCATAATACATTTTTCCAAATTTTAAAATAAAAGAAGGCAGATTTGAAATTCATAAAATTGTAGGTTTTGGTCCATTTTTCTGAAGGATGATCATACATATCAACAAAAAGGGGACTGTTTCGATTTTCGAAACAAAGAAAACTATTACAGTTCTAAACTCAATTTTTTGAAACTGGTGGAAAATGTCAGTCTCGATGGATCTTACGCTTTTGATTTGACTTGAAAACTATATAGTTTAAGATTTACAATATGGCGGCTATTTGAATTTTCTGAACAAAGAAAACTTTTTCAATTTTTAACGAAATCGCTTGCAAATTTAGAAAAGGTTTAATTATGAGATGATATGTATAAATGGCATGAGAATAAAAATTGGATAAGGACTCTGAATGATTATTTAAAGAATAATTAATCAAGAAAATTTTAGGATGGTAAATATTCTTCTGTTTTTACGTCCGGGAAACAAATTGGTATTAAAAAAGGAAAAACGTTTTGTTACGACTTCATAGACACAAATAAAATCATCTGGATGAAGTCGTAACAAAGGTTTTAGCTTTTTCAATACTGAAGAAACCCCAACCTAACGTAACAAAAAATTGATCCAAATCTTAATATAAAAGAAGGCAGATTTGAAATTCATAAAATTGTAGGATTTGGTCCTTTTTTCTGGAAGATAATCCTACAATTTAACAAAAATGGGCTCGCTTCAATTTTCAAAACAAAGAAAACTTCTACAATTTTTAACGAAATTGTTGGAAACTCTCAGAATGTGTCAGTCTTGATGGTTAATATGCTTTCGATTTAACATGAAAACTATAAATCTGAAATTTACGAAATAGCGGTTATTTGAATTTTCCAAACAAAGAAAACTCTTTCAATTTTCAACGTCATCACTTGCAACTTTAGAAAAGGTTTAATTATGAGGTGTTTTATATAAATGTTACATGAATAAAAAAAGGATAAGGACTCTAAATGATAATATGAAGAAAAATATATCGAGAAAATTTCGAGATGGTAAATATTCTTCTTTTTCTACACCGAGAAAACAAAATTGGTATTAAGAGAAAAAAAGTTTTGTTATGACTTCATACATACAAATAAAATCGGATAGATGAAGTAACAAGGGTTTTTGCTTTTTGAATACTAAAAAGCCCCTCACATAACGTAACCAATAATTGTTCCAAATCCTAATATAGAAGAAGGCAGATTTGAAATTCATAAAATTGCAGGATTTGGTTATATTACCATTGTTTTTAAAAATACTAACTTTGAGCAAAAATGACTAACATAAAATATGTTTTCTAAATTTTCGAAAAATATCGCTATCTTAATTTTCTTCAGATAAAATTCTTTCGCAAGTGTCAAACATTTAAATTTTCCAAACAAATCTTTTCTTTAATTCAAAAGTAGATCTTTCGAAACCTTAGGAAAAATTTCAAATAGTCTGATTGTATATTTTCGGATAAATTACATTAAAATTTGATAAAATTGTGGTTATTTCAACTTTTTATAGAAAAACAATTGAAAACTACCAATTTATTTGAATAATAAAAGCAGTTTAAGATATTGGATATTTCAAGGAAAGTAAATTTTGAATTTTTTTTTACAAATTGCTTCTTATACCCTTTTGTTCTTCAGTATTTCTATTTACATTTGATTTTAATATGAATTTTTTTATCTAATAGCATCTCTTATAGTTTAACATGCTGAAAAATTTTATTGCTTTGACTTAGAAATGTAATTTGTTTGTTTGTTCAAGAGCATTTGTGAATAATCTCTTTTGAAAATTTGTCCAAAGGAAGCTGCACAGAAAATTCAAAATTCGCAAAAGAAATTTGTTTTGTTAAATTTCTTTAATAAAAATAATTTACAGTTGAAGTAATTAAGCACGTTTTTTGCAATATTTCTGAAGAGATTTTCAAGGAACAAGACCTACCCGAGAATATTGATTTGAAGAAATCAATTGGTTACTCACCCTGAACCTAGAGCGATATAAATCTTTTGTAAATAGGGTGTTCTGTCTCGGGGAATTTGTGTCAGGGTGAGAACGAAATAATTAAGTCCCGAGAAGAGAGGAAACCTGTTTACAAATGTAACAGATGAAAAGAGAAGACTGTTTTCCTCCTGAAAGGTTGGAATTTTTCACTTGATCTATTCTTGTTTGCTCCTTAAAGTTTTTTTTTCTCAACCAGAACGTTTTCTTCTTCGTAAATACGAACTGAGAGGAAACTACAAGGTAACTCCGATTTAATCGAATATAAGCTACAAGCAAAACAAGAAATCGATTCTGTGCTTCTCGGTTTACGCGGCATTCGAATCTCAGTGAAAAAGGTCGCATCCTTACTCGGGGCAATCGTAAGAAAATAAATGAGGACGAGGAGCAAAAGCGATAAGTGGAGTCGAGATTGCATGAAATTCAAGCTCGCTTTGAATCACATTTAAATCGAATTGAAAGATCTGTAATATTTCCTTTAACTCTACTGCTTTACACGAAGATACAAAATTAAAAATGTGCTCAATTTTATTTAACTTGATATATATTGCCTTAGAAAGTTTGTAATCATATATTGATTCGAAAAAGTATATGCTTTTAAAAGTTTACAAATATTCTGTTTGAAATTGTAAAAGTTTTCTTTGTTTCAAAAATTAGAAAAGGTGCCATTTTGTTGGATTTTGATCTGCAGCTTTAGAGAAAGGTCGATAATTCATTAATTAACGAAATTAAACGTCTGCTCAAGTTTCAAAAGATTTTGTTCAAAATTGCGAAAGTTTTCTTTGTTTTTGAAATTAAAAAATATGCTATTTTGTTAGATTTGAATCAGCAGCTTTGAAAAGAGGTCAAGGATATATAGTTCAACAAAATCAAATGTATCCATAAATCGTGAGAGATTTCGTTGAAAATTGCAAAAGTTTTCTTTGTTTCGAAAATTAAAATAGCTGCCGTTATGCTCGATTTGAATCTGCTGCATTAAATAAAGGTCAAGAATCTATTATTCAAAGAAATTAAATGCCTCCCTAAGTTGAAAGAGATTTCGTTTAAAATTGCAAAAGTTTTCTTTGTTTCCAAAATTTAAATAGATGAAGTTGTGTTAGATTTGATTCTGCAACTTCGAAGAATGGTCGTTATTCTATTATTCGACAAAATGAAATGTCCTCCCAAGTTGCAAAAGATTTCGTTGAAAATTACGAAAGTTTTCTTTGTTTCGAAAATTAAAATAGCTGCCATTATGCTCGATTTAAATCAGCCGCATTAGAAAAAGGCCAAGAATCAATAATTCATCAAATTTAAATGCCTCCTCAAGTTGCAAGAGATTTCGTTCAAAATTGCAAAAGTTTTCTTTGTTTCGAAAATTTGAATGGATGAAATTATGTCAGATTTGATTCTGCAACTTCAAAAAACGGTTGAGAATCTATAATTCAACAAAATTAAATGTCTTTTCAAATTGCAATAGATTTCGTTAACAATTGCGAAAGTTTTCTTTGTCTCGATAATTAAAATAGCTGCCTTCATGCTCGATTTGAATCTGCTGCATTGAAGAAAGGTCAAGAATCCACAATTCAACAAAATAAAATTCCTCCTCAAGTTGCAAGAGATTTCGTTCAAAAGTGCAAAATTTTTTTTGTTTCGAAATGTGAAAAGATGTCATTGTTTTAGATTTGGATCTGAAGTCCTAAAGAAATGTCAAGAATCTATCAATCAACAAAATTGAAAGTCTTTCTAAGTTGCAAAAGATCTCGTTAACAATTGCAAAAGTTTTCTTTGTTTCGAAAATTAAAATGTGCGCCATCTTATTTAAAATTTCTAAATCAGTTTTTTCTATTCAATAAAATATGCGTCAAAATAAAAACAATTTTCTGGTACTATAGATTTCATGAAAAAAAATTTCGTTAATAATTGCAAAAGTTTTCTTTGATGCGAAAATCAAAATAGATGTTATTTTGTTGGATTTGAATGAACGGCTTTAAAAGAAGGCCAAAAATCTATAATTCAACAAAATTAAATGTCTAAATAAGTTGAAAGAGATTTCTTTGAAAATTTGCAAGAGTTCTATTTGTTTCGAAAATCAAAATAGCTGCCATTATGCTCCATCTGAATCTGCGTCTTTAAAGAAATGTCGAGAATCTATTTATCAAGAGAATTGAATGCGTCCCCAAGTTGCAAGAGATTTCGTTCAAAATTTCAAAAGTTTTCCTTGTTTCGAAAATCTAAAAAGATGCCATTGTGTTAGATTTAAACCTGCAGCCTTAGAGGAAGATCAGAAAGCCACAATTCAACAAAATTAAATGCCTCCCCAAGTCGCAAGAGATTTCTATCAAAATTGCAAAAGTTTTTTTGGTTCGAAAATTTGAAAAGATGTCATTGTTTTAGATTTGAATCTGCAGCTTCAAAGAAAGGTCAAGAATCTATTAATCAAATAAATTGAAAGTCTTCCCAAGTTGCAAGAGATTTTTTTAACAATTGCAAAAGTTTTCTTTGTTTTGAGAACTAAAAAAGCTGCCATTCTGTTAGATTTGCATTCGTGGCTTCGAAGAAACGTAAGAAATCTTATGATCAACCAAATTCAATGCCTTCCCAGGTTGCAAGAGATTTCATGCAAAATTAAAAAAATTTGCTTTGCTTCAAAAATTTTAAAAACTGCCATTTTGTTAGATTTGAATCTGAATCTTTAAAGAATAGCTAAGAATCTATTAATCTACCAAATCAAATGCCTCCAAAAGTTGCCCGAGATTTCGTTAGCAATTGCAAAAGTTTTCTTTGTTTTAAAAATTAAAACAGTTGCTGTTTTGTTAGATTTGAATCAGCTTTTTCAAAAAAGGTCAATAATCTATAATTCAACAAAATTGAATGTATCCATAAGTTGCAAGAGATTTCGTTAAAAATTGCGAAAGATTTCTTTGTTTCGAAAATTAAAATAGCTGCCATTATGCTCGATTTGTATCTGATGCAATAAAAAAAGATCAATAATCTATAATTCAACAAAATTAAATGCGTCTCCAAGTCGCAAGAGATTTCGTTGAAAATTACAAAAGTTTTCTTTGTTTCGAAAATTAAAATAGCTGCCATTATGCTCGATTTGAATCAGCCGCATTAGAAAAAGGCCAAGAATCAATAATTCATCAAATTCAAATGCCTCCTCAAGTTGCGAGAGATTTCGTTCAAAATTGCAAAAGTTTTCTTTGTTTCGAAAATTTGAATGGATGAAATTATGTCAGATTTGATTC